>LPNX010221769.1:367785-410011 GCA_001517045.1 Pseudotsuga menziesii | reverse complement strand
CACAGATCTAATATTTCAGAGCGTACTCACGGAGTTTTGTGGTTGGAAAGCAGGTAGTGGGTGTAGTGAGCAAAGTCGTGTATTGCATCAGACCACGTTACAATTGTACGCTTCAAACTTACAACAACGTTATGATAGCTGCTGTGGTTGAAATGATTCCAGGTTTTATATAACTAATACTGAATCCATATTGAGAAAGATTTCTGCGAAAGACTTGAAAGTATTCAACTTCGACGTCAAATGCATTGATTGGCCCTATTACTTCTCAACTGTTCTTGTCCCTGGAGTAGTTAAATATGTGCTCAAGTGACACAGACTGTAGATGCAACCCTAGAAACGTCATCAACAACCCTAGAATGCTTTGTTTTATGATCTTGAAGTATTAAACAGAGGAAGGGAGCAACCAAACTATTTCAATATCATCGACCATGACTACCAATATTTAGTAAATCGATTATTAGTAACGCTGACTTTTGGAAACGATGCATAGGTTACAACATTGTAATAATTATTAATATAATACCATAACACATATTTATACAAGCGATTGCAGAGTTGAGATAAAATCACAGGTGAGAAGATCATCAATGGATCAACGCTGAAAAAGGGGATCTCATACAGAGTTCGGGTCTGATACATTCCACGGATCAAAAGTTTAGATCACAACTCAATGGTTATTATATACAGAATTTTAGATCGCAGGCATCATGCATTACCGCATAACCACTTAGACACATATGGCCCTTCTCTTCTCTTTGTGGTAAATATGTGGTTTATAAAAATACGTGGTTTATAAATTTGGATCTTGGTGTTTATATAATAGTTTTTTTAATTTTATTTTTTCTATTATTTATAGCCAACATAAGGGTACATAACCTTACATAACGTTATGTAAGTCACAAGATCTCCCCCATAACATTACATAACTTTCGTTAGGTTACAATATCTCCACCATAATTAATTTTATAAATATAAATATAAAATTTTGTTATATTAATATATAATTTTATCAAAAAATATATATATATTTTTTATTTTTTGTATTTACACGTAACAAGCATATGACCATTTTCCTATTTCATTTTTCTTTCTATTTACTTCTCACTTTCTCATATCTATTTGGACATCTATTTCATCATTTCCTCCTTTTGTTTCCTTTTCCCTAGCTCTATTTTATCTTGTCAAAAACACTTCATTTGATTTTGTACCTACCTTTTCTATGATGCTGGATGAGTAGGCAACATAATAGGTAGGTCATTGCATGAGTAGCCAACATAGTATTGGTTATTAAAAATTATATAGTTGATATGACATATTTTCTTTGTTTGACATCATTTTAACACAATTTTGTTTCATAATCTAATCCTTCCACACCAACATAAAATATGATCCAAAATTGATATTATATCTTGTTTCTGATACTAAACTCAGTGACTCACATGCTTTCCAATATTGTTAACCTTCACCTCTTACAATCTTGAAAATGATATGAAAACCCGTAGACCATAAAGCAACACTTGAAATGTCTAAAATAATTTTGAGATGATAAAAGATAACAAATAGTATCCTAAGTCCTAAAATGAATCCGCAAAGGCATGAGGCATTTATCAAAACCACTTAACATCCAAACAACTTAAAAAAAAAATATTCTATAGCAACTATGAGGCATTTATCAATACCACTTAACATCCAAACATACAAAGAACTTTAAAAAAAATATATTCTGAAACAAATATGCAAGGGATGAGGCATTTATCAAAGCAAATTAACATCATGTAAACCTGGATACACTAGATTAGAATTTTCAAAGAATTTTCTAGCACCTCAAAAGAAAGAAAATAATACATTAATCTAATAATAATCGAAATTCTATGGATTAGCATAATCTGCTAGAACTCATAAACGTTTTGATACTGCGCTAGGGATAAATAATACATAATTACTAGATTTGAATTGTTGATTTGGCATTATTGGTACAATTGGTAGGCTCAGTTGAACAAAATTCCAATTGTTTTTCAATTTTCAATAACATTACAAATTAAATATATCATATAGAAACAAAACCTAAACAAACTGCAGAGGCCCCTAAGTATCTACACTTTTATAATTTGAATCTTAAGAATAAAGTTGTAGATTAATAGGGACATCGTTCATATAACCTCTGTAAGTTGCATAGAGAATATTCATAAACAGAAGTTGGCTCTGAATTATTTCATAGGTCACATGTCGACGTGAAACAATTTCTGTAGGGGAATAAATGACAGGACTCTGTTGGATGTATTGATAGATCGAGCTGACTATTTGTGCCATAAATATCTTGATGTTCATCTTGAGTAGCTGAAACTTAACCGTGAAGCTTTGGCCATATGGATGATGGAGCAGTGGAAAACTCTGATCGACTACGTATCGTCTATGTGTCGTCGGTTAGTTTAATGTTGGTTAATGGGTGGTTTGTATTTTTTTTTATTAAGGAAGTTGATGTGCTGAAGGGGTCACTGGTATTGTGCCAATGACATGTCCATTTTGACTCGTTGAGAGAGACTATTGTCCAGTGTCATCTTTGGGTGCTTTTACCAACCCTCCCTTTTCAGCTTTGGACCAGGAATACCCTTATATCCATTGCAAGCTCCATTTGACATTTTGTTACGGTGGTTGAAGAAGAAATTCAGGCTTTTGATAAAAGGATGGAATCCGTGCTTGTGGAGATGGGTGTTTCAACATCAGAGGATGAACTTGTGAAGGAAATTTTCCTTGTTCCTTCGACTTCCCAATCGTTGTTAAATGAACTAGGTATGGTTCTCTCTCACTCGCCATCAGATTATGAGGGTTTGAATAAAGGGGAAGTTTGTTTCATTAACTCTATGGAAGAGTTATATTTTAATAAGTCGATGAACCCCTTTTTTTGTTATTGAACCTCCTTCCTCCGGTGTTTCTATGATTGGTTCGGGTGAGCCTTTGGATTGGGTCCTACCGGTAGAGGGGAGGATGGGTTACTGTATAATAGACTGACCTGTACTGTCTCGGGAGGTGGGGAGGTTACTCTCTCTCCGAATTCCCTACCTTCCTATCAAAACAAACATCATTGATTTTTGAACCCAAAGAAACATAGAAAAAATCCTCTTACTTTCCAATAACACCATATGATCACATGCATAACTTGGGTTTGGGTCATTCACAATATGCAATGAATTGCCTCCACTTCCTCTACATTTATTCTTGCAATTAAGGGAATTAACAAAATTTAGTTACCATTTTTGTTCCTTTTCTTGTGTCATATCTTAGTTTATTTTATCTTTACAAGGGAGGGAAAAATATTCATTATTAAGTTTCAATCATGCAATAGCTATAGAGATACATAGATGGTGAAACTTATACAATACCATTTCATAGCAATGATAACACATACGGTGTGTAAATAAGGATTTAAATTTTCGCCTATGTTCATGTTAGTTCCAATGCAATAGTAAGACGAGTGTATTGCATATAAGAATTGAACTTACAATTATGAATGTGCCCAATATTAACTCAATCTAATAGCTATTCCTAACTGGAAAATTGAAAATGTTAAAGAATAATAGAAAAAGTTGAAAGAAATAATTAGTCAAGAAAGATTGATCTAACTTTTCTTGGTTCTAGTGAGCCAAGAAAAGGTTGATCTCACTTTTTTTGGTTTTCATGAAACAAAGTTTGATGAATATCAATACCCACCTAAACCCCAACTGAACAAATGAAGAGTTACATCTTTTACTAGAATTCCTACAAAAAATACAATACGATTGTTCAACTCGAGAAGTAATAATTAGCTACATCTCTTAACTTTGGAGTTGACGAGGAACCAAATGCATATTCAAGCATATTGAATAGTGTAATAGGATGCAATGTGACTTCTATCTAGAAAATAAACACACTTGGGAAATTGGCCTCATATAGAACCAAGGAAAATTTTATGGATCCATAACTTTTTTAAAGTGTAGAAACCTTGGGGAATCATTCTAATTGTTAAATTTCCAACCATAAAAGGTTTGGAGATACTTTTGCAAAAATATTACATTTTTAAAGGATTTTATATAGTTTGTTGACAAATTTGGTGTTCTTTAGAGTTTAAAATAAAACTCTCTTGATGGAATAGAGGCATAATCATTTTAGAAAAAAATGGAAATTGACAAATCTATTTTTGGAAAAAACCCTAAAAAATTATCCTATGGGATAAATTTTGCCCCTAAAATTTTCCTTGTATAGAACAACAAAGGGTATAATGTTACAAGACTACCTTAGTTTTAACACTAGAAAACTCAACCCCAATTCTGGATAAAGTGTGAAATATTGCCTACATATATTCATAACAAGTGGCAACACTAACCTTTTGGACATCACATCGATAACATTATGCATAAAAGAACAAAAGACTATCACCCTAGTTATCTCAATGACACAAAATTGTAATACTGTAGTGTCTGCTACTCCAAGAACATATGTCATATCTAAATAACTTGTACACCTAACCCCAAGGGACCTAAGTTTCTAGGCTAGCCATCCAACAACGGCTAGGACCATCAATTCTAGGCCATGCATAGATTTGTTTATTT
The DNA here is from genome assembly GCA_001517045.1 of Pseudotsuga menziesii. NCBI lineage: Eukaryota > Viridiplantae > Streptophyta > Pinopsida > Pinales > Pinaceae > Pseudotsuga > Pseudotsuga menziesii. The sequence goes on along the minus strand of LPNX010221769.1, from coordinate 405,425 downwards.
TTTTGGCTCTACACATTGACCCTTGATTATGTTTGTCTTCTCTGCAATATTCTTAAAACAATGCCCAAAATGTTGATTAGGGCAGTTCAAAGCATAGGGCACACAAGCACCTCCAAAATGAACAATTTTTTTCTCCAACTTCATCAAACAAATTGTTGCAATCTCCATCTAACCATGAAGTTGTGATGACTACAAATATATGGTTGTAAGGTGAATGTTGTCACATGAAAACATTATGGGATGTGCTCAACTTCATAATTGAGAATGTTTGATGCTGCTTGAAGCCTAAAGAATGCTCATACTTCATTTCTCTACCATCTTTTATCCCTTTTGATAGTTGTATCATGTCTAGACCTATTAATCATGGAATCCAAAAGTTTTCCAATGCTTGAAAAGAGATCAATATTGATTTCTACAAACCCTTCTCCGATCAACATGTAGAACCTTCCATAATCATAACAATCCCCAGCTAAGCCTCATGTTGGACAAGGCATCAATAACTCCACCCCTTTCCAAGAGTGTGATCAAAATCACATATGTACATCCATGCAAATATGGGGGTAACACATTGCACTCACAACTCAAATAAGTGAAGCAAATCCCACCCTCTTGTCATCCTTAAGACCAGACACAAGCCATTACAATTTTCACCATAATTTTGTGTGAAGGGGTTCGATCCAAGGGCGAGAAGCAAGGGTTTTTTCACCATTAGACAAGGTTCAATTCCTATATAGGATTTTCCTGGAGCCATGGGATCACCTTGATGTTGTGGTGGAATGCATGTTTACACCTAGAGAAATTATACTAAAATCTCCCATGACCTATGCACACATAAGTGGATCAAACCCACTCCTATGTTCTTCAAATTTTAAATGTGGATGGTCAGCTCAAGTGGTCATGAGCCAAAAGTGAGATCTCTCCCCCAAATTGGGGAGGTCACTCGTTCAAATCTCTTTATCACCATACAGTTAGGTGCTTAGATCTTACACAGAAATGGTTTACCCTGTTTACCTCTTGTCAACGGTGTTGAAGTTTTTGGGGGTTTCCTATTCGTCGATATATAAAAGAAAACAAACAATTTGAGGAGAAATTCCATTTGAAAAGAGGGACTCATTAGGTGGAGACTACTCCCAACAAGAATAAGTTCTTTATTTCATTCCAGGTCTATGTAAGAAGGGTTATGATCAATTAAAGCTTCCATCTTCTTCATCTATAGGGATCTAGTACATATGTAAGGATCCCATTTTATGTATAACTCCCATATATTTGGTAAAGGGTTTCTTTTTCTTATCATAGTGGGTTGTTCTTTGCTAGAACAAGAGGCTGAAGTGTGATTTCTAAACCCTTTTTCCTCCTTTGATCTTGTATTTTAATTATGATGTATTAAGGGGTTGTACATCCAATAAAAGGTTATTTCTATTACTCTAATCTCATCTTTGATACCTTACATGATTGGAAGAAGTTGATGGATGTGGTGTTGTGTCTCTCTTAAAATTTTCACATCATTGTTAAATATATATCAGATCTTTCTATGGATGATAATAGTTTATGTTAGCTGGTTTATAACATTCTTCGCGTGATTTTAAGTTCTATTTGTCACCTTTACTCCTTATCTCAATAAGTAAAGGAACTAATATTACTTAAGTTTTGCAAAAGACTTCTAAAAATCATAAAAAAACATTCTCCTCTACTTATTGATTTCCATATCTATTTACAAGGATAGATTAGTAGTTGTATCTTATGGTTTCCCCACTTAAGTTAGAGGAGACCTAGTGTAACATGATAGGAAAGGTTGTTGGTGTGACAATGGATAACTTTCCTAAGTGCCACTAAGTTTTCATTCCATTTAGGTACTTGAATATCTTTAAATGCATATTTAGGAGCTAATACCTAATAAACTCCCCGATGTAGAATAATGTGCCTAACCCAAGGGAACCTATCGACATGGAACTAGCTAAATGCACAACTATGATTGGTGACAACCCATGGAGCTAACATCTTGGGATAAAATGTTTGGAAACATCTGGTCCCACCCTCATGGACTTAAGCATGAGTGAGATTATTAGTACCTTGTAATCCCTAATCAATACACAAAAGGAAAAACATGTTAGAGGCAAGATTTGAACCTAGGCGAAGAGGTGTTTCCCCCCAACAAATCTCCTTGAAAATTTCACAAAATTATAGTTTCCCTCATTCTAAATTTTGTAAGTACATTGCTTTAGATTTGTTTTGTCTAATTTCACTATTTGGTTTGGTGGCATCATTTTATTGCACATGCTTGATCTTTTTCTCTTTATTGATTCCTTCACCTAGCTTTCTTGATTTTGTTATTTGGCTATTTATGCGAGTTAGGTCATTTAGCTTCTTGTTTATTCAACGTGTGTATGATTCATATGAGAAAAGCATTTCACATGGCATAGATTGATTGCAACATTTTGTATCTTTTTATTAACATCTACTTCATATATTTTGGGATCATTTTCCACAATCAAATCAAATTCTTAATTGATTGATAATTTTTAACCAATATTTATATTGTTTTTATTTTTGTTTTTTGTCAATATAAACAAATATTAAAAATAAATAAATAAATTTTATTCTTAACTAACTTTCTTTTTAGTATTATTTTAAAAATAGACATAAACCTTTTAACAAAGTTAGAATTCACAAAATATATTTTTATATTTACCTAAAATTTATGACCAAAAATGAATCATCACAAGCTAAACAAATCACTAAAAACTACATAACCAAAATCAACGTAAGCAAATATTTTAAAATGAGTATTTTAAAAGGTCTTCCATTAAAGCATTGTCTATATTATAATAATTATCAAAGGAATGGCATGCCTTTGCCTTTCTTGGAAGGAAATTTGAAAATAATAACTTGTATGAGTTGATGTTAATATTTTAAACTTTAAAATGAGTATTTTAAAAGGTTTTCTATTAAAGCATTCGTCTATATTATAATAATTATCAAAGGAATGGCATGTCTTTGCCTCTTGCAAGGAAATTTGAAAATAATAACTTGTATGAGTTGATGTTAATATTTTAAACTATCAAATTTTGAAACTTATTATACCTATAAAGCAGTTAAAAAAGAAAATTTTTTATGACACTTCATTATTTATCATTTTTAAATTGTTTTGTTATTAATACTTAGTTGAAAATATTCAAAATAATTTAATAAATAGTGATAGTATAAAATTAAAACCTAAAATTCCAATGTGAATATATATTGATTTCTTAAAAAAGTCACCTCTCGTTAATCTATCAGAAGTGGTTATTATAACCAATATGTAGATATAACATTATCCCTGACTTAATTTCTTGTCCAATCTCTCAATTTTTTTTTAGCATTGGGGCAACAAACAATCATTAAAGAATCCAATTGCAAATATTATTAAAGAATCCCATTGCAAATATAATTCTTGAACGAAATAGAACTTCAAAGAGAAGGCTCATTGAAGAGTTCAAAGAGATAGCTTGTCAGCCATGGAGATTTTGAGTTTGCTCAATCTGCAGAAAAATAGCATTTTTTTTTCTTTTTAATGATTATCACTATTTATTTCTTTATTGTTAATAATTTGAACATTGAAAATTATTTATATAATTAATGTTTTGTTTTCTTGCAGGGATTTATATCGAGAAGTTTAACTAAAGAATCTAGAGAGATAGAGCACCCGTCTTAAGAAAAAGAATAATATGCCCAGCTTTCCATGATTTTTGTTTCCATGGATCTGCTTAAAAGGATGCCACCAAGACTTTTCTAAATCACAGAGGAGAATCTTGAGAGGGAAGTTATACTTTTATAGGTTTTGGATGAAAACCGAGGGTCTACACTGGCTTGGGGCTTGAATTCCATAAGCAATTATTGGTGATTGGTGATTCCAACCTGGAACTACATTGACTTTCAAGAGCAATAATTTCAATAGATTTTAGGCTATCTTGGACAGATTAACTTAGGAGACTATCTCATTTCCTCTAAATCATTTTACTTCTTTACTGCTGTGTTTTCTAGCGGAATTATTCCAGCCCAAAAAATATTTTTACTGCTGTGTTTTCTAACAAAATTATTCTAGCCAAAAAATGATTTCTTCAGGAAAGAACAACAACATCTTATAATGAAGTGTATATGTCAAATTTGACATGTTATTTGTGACATGATTTCTTCGAGACATATCAACAACATCTTATATAATGAAGTGTATATGTTAAATTTGGCATGTTGTTTGTGACATTTTCAGGTACTTAGGTTTGGTTATCCTCTTCCAGTTTTCTATATCATCATTCTTTTCTATCCATTTGTGGTGTGGTTTCTATGCTTAGATCTGTTTGGAAAACTGTATTCTTGAAGCCAATCAAACTTTTTTGGTGAAAAGATTCACAATTAAAAAAATACATATTTAAGTGCATCATTGATGAAAAGAACAACTTAAATGGATGGATTCCTCCCTTCATATATATAGAAAAGATGATATAAAAGAATTCAGTTGTAAACAAATTAAAGAAATGAGAAAATTCATTGAAAAAATATATATAGCCAATAGAAAACACTTCTCCCATAAAATTTGTCATATTTATTTTTACAAGCTCCCAAACAGATTCAAATGACTCTACCATCTAATCTCAAATTTCCAATTTTAATAAAACACAGTTATCCAGCAATCATAATCAAAAGAAAAAGAAAGTTAAAAAATAAAATACATTATAACACATAATCAAACTAGGTCCACTAAGAATAAGAATATGAATTTATCACGAATGCCCATGCCAAAGATAATATGGGTTATTAGCTTCTTCGCCATTTTTTTGTAAGCGAAAGGAAGAACGTATGGCAATGGGTTATAACTTCTTCTTATTTTAAAGGTGAGAGGAAGAACATATGGCAATGGGTTATAACTTCTTCATATTTTATAAGAGAGGAAGAACTTATGGCAATGGGCTTACATCGTGGTTGGTTTCGAAGGGATTCGAAACATGGATTTTTGAAGTTGAGAAATATTTTAGAACCCAGCTATTAAAATTCGTCTTTCGTAGCATATTGTGAATTTACTCTATTAAGCCAACTATTAAAATTGATTAGTAAAACTTTAAATTAGAAAGGATAGCTATTAAAATTGATTAGTAAAACTTTAAATTAAAAAGGACAGACATAGTGTTCATGAGTCATACATGCGTCAAGACAATATGCATGCGTGATAATGAACATAAAGCGTGGGCATCAAAGCTTGACAAAATTTTCTGAATTGTTTCCCATGTCTCCCTACAACTATTCTCATAGCCATGAAAGCATAAGATATTGTTTTTAAAGGGGTTTGATGGGATGTGACTTCAACATAAATACAGATCGAAAATATATCATATCCCTTCCAACTAGACTAACTTTTCTTTTCATCAAACTAGCCTTAAAGAAAGGCTACCCAACTTAATGAATGTAAGAACATGAAGCAATCAGATTCACTGAGCAGAGATCCTTTGAAAAGGCCAACTCTCAAGAGAATGTTGAGGTATAACACATAATCACCAATGGCCACTCTAGTCCTCACATCCTCTGCTTGGTTCAGATTGAAGACTCCATATGGAATATTGTGCAGAGAGAAATGTGACTCTGAAATTATGGGGATGGAAGATTTGATAGTAGTCATTTTCTCTATTGCCAAATTCAAATTTAGCAGCAGCAGTTCCTCCAAATTTAGTAATGGCTTCGTGGCAAATTATAAGCATATTGTGGCCACTGACCACCATTTATAAGAGTAAGAGCAAGTAGAGGGGACTCGCCAGGAATAGTTAATGTTTTAGATGCATGTATTTTTTGAACAGAAACCACTGAGTTTTGGCCCAAGGCAATGGAAACTCTTGACGACATTTCCTAGGACTACTGATACAGACCTTGGGACATGTAGTTTTGGGATTCTTGAAAGACAAACCTTGGGACATGTGGTTTTGGGATTCTTGAAAGAAAAATAGAAATGCTTTGAGAATAACCTAACCTAAATGTGTTAGATTCCCGCTAGAACCTCAACACGACCAGATGATTATTGAACGCGATTATTGAAGTAATTTACAAACATTATATACTCATTGTGTGTAAAGCAACGATTAACGATTAACTTGGTAATCCGCTTGAGGAGTGTACTTACCACAATGCAACTCGATGGAACTGAGCTTAAATATTGATTGGTAGTTTAACTTGAAGGCCATGCAAATTCAAGCAATAAACATGGTTACCAAGCCGACACTTAATGGAATAAACACGGTTCAACTCATGCTGCAAGAGATAAAGACTGTTAGCAAAAGAAATGGATATATAACTTAAAAACCTGTTATTGAGTGCATTGCCAATCTATGCAGAATAATCTTATCATTGGTTTGATGTGGCAACCAAAATCAAAACCTTACCTGTAGCAGTGGGAGGAATCAACCTTAATATGCCCCATAGGTATAGGTATCAACAGTAAGAGAAGTAATCTGGAACAAAGAGAAAAATTGCAGAGTTATGTTTGGAAGTTCCAGAAAAATTGCAAAGTTATGTTTAAAAGGTCGGACGAAGCTTCCTTATGAAAGATGCATAGAGACTTAGGAAAGTAATCGATATAAAATGGAGCGCAATTCTCTCTCTACTTCATTAAGAGCTGTAAGCTCTATTGCCCAAGTAGAGTTATGTTTAGAAGGTCGGACGAAGCTTCCTTATGAAGATGCATAGAGACTTAGGAAAGTAATTGGTATAAAATGGAGCGCAATTCTCTATCTACTTCATTAAGAGCCGTAAGGTCTATTACTTGGGTAGTACTATTACAATTGTGTTGGTTTCGTTCTCTCTATTGATTATTGAATAGAAAATACAAGTAATCAGTATGATTGATAACACTTTTTATAGTGTTAAATTCTCCAATGGTTTGGTCAAGCCCAAGATCCTCCACATTAATAGAGTAGTTGAACGACATTGAAAAACCAAAAAGTAATAAGCCATAATAAATGTATTACACAAAGTGTTATATTTGCTAGTGGTTTGGTTGAAGCACCAAGCCTCAGCAATATAGTGGTTGAACATCATTGACAAACCAAAAAATAATATCCATGCCATGGGATATATGATGTTTAAAAACATTCTGACAATATTTATATGGATGATGATGATGTGTTTAGTTTAGATTTTGAATTATGGTTTAATTTTTATAAAATATTAATTATGGATCTAATTTTATAATATTGAAAATATAAAAAGGTAACATCAATTTAACAAATTTTAAGATAATAGTTAAAGGAGCACTTTACATTTTGAAGAATAAATAGTTTTATAATAACTATGTTTTCTAAAAATTATATGAATAGTATTAATTTATTAATATGCTTAGTTTGGATTATGAATTGTACATATTATGGTCTACTTTTAAGATATCAAAATATTTCATTAATATGCATAGTTTGGATTATAGATAGTCCATATTATCTTGTATTTTTATAATAAATACTAATCATGGGATTTAATCCTTTATTTTTACAATGGATAAATAATAATCATGGAATTTAATTCTTTTATTTTTTTAAATAATTTTTTTTTATAAAGATGAAACAATAATTTATTAATTTATATGAAGGATATAAGAACAATAATTACACTATTATTCTATTTTTTGGGGGAAGATTAATGTTTGTGAAGTTTAGTAATAGTTGTGTTTCCCCAACACACACACACACATATATATATATATGAAAAAAATCGGGTTTTAAAATGGGGGAACATTATAGATATTGCCAACTTTGGGACTTGAATGTGGGCAATGATGAAGCCAAGACATACATCAATAACTCAAGATGCAAAGGAAGGTAAACTAGTTCTAATGTTTGTGCCAATAAAGAAACATGTATGAACTACTACATTTTAAATTGAAGACCTCTTTGATATTTCTCCAATAACATAAAGTTGGATTATTGATAATTCTTGAGCACTCAAGAAACTAGGACTGATAATCAAGTCCATGATTTGCAGGTATAATTCCAACCCACAACTTGGAGGTTATTCCTTAGCAATAGTTAGGGCTAATATGAGTCCATCATGTGATTTGGAAGTATGAACCTAACTCATGATTTTGAGGTTATTCCTTAGCAAAAACTAGGACTGACATGAATCCAACCTGTGATTTAAAGGTATGAATTGAAGGCATGATTTGGAGGCAGAAATCCATCCCACAATTTGGAGGTTATTACTCATCCCACCCAAATAAAATAACCCCCAATATTTATATCACTATGTCAAATTAAACCTCCCCCTTGACCCCTTAATATTGGGCAATATATTTTTGAGGTTTTCAGGAGTATTCAAACCCCCAATATGAATGGATGTGATATGATATTGCCCCACTAGTGATATGAAATGGAATTATCCTTTGGTAGAATCCATGCCATCTTAATCATCCCCTAGAGGATCTTTCTTCCTAGGATATAGATATTTTCTAGACTCATGATTGAATACCTGGGCAGGTTTATAAGACCATTCTATGATACCATTATAATGAACCTAAATCAGACTCAAAGGTTCACTGACTCTATTACACAATTTTTAACAAACTAGCTAACGAGTAGGGCAATTTGCAAGTTGAATGAGTGAATAGAATGGGGATTCAGTAAGATCAACAAAGAAAGGGAAGGGTACTAAATGTTCAGGTTCCTAAGAAATTTTTTTTGGTCCCTTTCAGGTTTTGAACATCATCCAATCTGAAGTCTACTTCTAGGCTCCTAGGAGTACCAACATATTCCTACTAGAACCCTTACAATATAGTCTTCAAACAACTAGTGGTTATGAGATGGGATTAGGGGGACCTTTAGAACTCTGATATGTATGTATATATTATTATTTTCAGGTTTTTATAGATCATAAACCATATATAAATATTTTAGGGGTCGCATTAGTCAAACTAGCTCTTAGGACTACTCATTGGTTGTGTATTATGTCCTTCACAAACAGGTAAAAGGGGATATGAATTCTCTGTTTTAATATTTGGGTCCTTATATGAGTATGTTATGGACATATCAGAACATGAATGACTGAAATTAGTAACAGTGAGATCTAATTATGGATAAAACAGTAAAACTAGTTAATTCTAGGTGCAAATCTAGACAAGGTTAGATTAAAACATGTGAAACTCGTTCATTCTTATTCATGTTGTCATAAAAATTGCATAGATTTTTATTTACATAAATATCATCCATGGGAAGTCGAACTAACTCTCAAATATGGCTTACAAAACATTCTTTGGAAAAATACATCCACACATTGCATTTGGAAGCCATAATCACAGAAAAAAAACTTGGATATTCAAACCCTCAAACTTATTCAAGACTTTGAAAACCTATGGATATAATAGGTCCACCTAAAACACACTTGTCAATGGCTGAAGGCCACTAATATCCATTCATGACTCAAACTCTACTTTCAAAAAGGAAGAGAAAACTATCAAGACCTTCAAGATTCGAATGGGATACTTCCCATGCCTTCAAGGAGAATCAAATTACATGGAAGATGAATTCAATACTTGCAAAGAAACTCTATCAATGGATGCACCATATTCATGAACAAGGATGGAACAATATTGATAAGGGGCACGTCACCCAAAGCTCAGTTGAGGCACATCTCTCAACCACTGAGTAACAGAGCTCTCAAGACAAAATTCAAATGACCAAAAGTCTCGATAGTAATGTGCTATAATTGTTTTATAGGATAATTAAGATTCAAGGTTGAATTGACTCAACAGTTGGCCCACTTCCCTTTCCCAATGCACCCTCATGAATGTATTAGGAACTTTTTTGCTTTGTCTTCCTAACTTTCATGACTTTACAATTGACCTGCTTATCCTCCTTTGGAAATTGTGCCCTCTTGTTCCTATTTTTTTTACTGACATGCCTTAATCTCTTTTAGCAATTGTGCCCTCTTTACTTTCTAAAACTTTCTTGTTTTTCTTGCTAACATGTTTTTCCTGCAGTTTCCCGCTTTGTGCATGTTTTTCTAGCTGACTGCTTTTTTGTATGCTTTTGTCTTCTCTTTCCTTTTTTAATCCCAAGATTCCTTGGCCCACCTCATCTCCCTTTGTGCCCCACTTGGATCATTATTAGTTTAATTAAATTTAAACTTATATTAATTTCTGAAATAAATACTTTGGACTAAATACAATTACTTAATTAATTGCCTGCATAAAAAAATTAATCCATTTAATTAGTTATTATTTTCCTACACCCAAGGATTAATTAGGATAGAATTTGGTCCCATTGTCATCCATGAGGGGACATGACACATGTATCTAGTATTAATGGGAAACATAATCTTGAAGATTCAATTAGTTGCATGAATTGTTACCTCTGAAACAATTGTAGCCCAATAGAAGTCAAAAGCAAATGGAATTATGACCTATTTTGAAATGAACAAGATACGTATAGGAAATGACAGACAAAAGAAAAATCTTTTGGTTGAATTCCTTTGCACTGTGAAAGGATTGAGACCAACATTATTTGGAAATAAATATATAGGTAAAAAAATGGGTTGTTTGAGTTTTTTTATGTTGATTGGTGGGTCAAACAGAACTCCAATACCACAGTATTTTTATTTGATTTTTCCAAACATGATTGTTTTGATAACACGCAATGCACATGCTATATCTTTTGAAAATTAACAACAATATAGAGAATATGTAGATCCAACCTAAAACTAAACTAAAACTGAAGAACTTTTATGTATCTTAGCGTGCTTCCTATACTGAACATTATAGTGTTGAGTGGTGTTGTAAAACTCTTAAATTTTATGTGAACTTTAGTTAATGGCATGTGATTATTCTATCAGGTTACCAAAGAGCATGAATTCATCATATGATTCAAAAGATTCATCATATGATTCAAAAGAGATATGATGTTGGAACCAAATCATCAGACCTTAAATTCATATGGTAGCTAACGCGGGAGGTTACACAAGAAATTCTAAGAGAGCCTCGTCCTCTTGTTCTAATCTTATCCCTTCTCTATATTATCTTTACAATAATTTATTACTTTATTATTATTAACCCATACCTAACCAATCATTCTTATCCTAATAAACTCTACCTAACTAATCTTTAACAGTCATAATTATTAGCTTCTATTTATTTCTCAATAACATGATTTCATTAATCCAATACATTATTATTAATTTGATTTATCAACTCAATCTTATTTCCCCTTGTCATCCTAATTTCTTTTGACTAATATTTAATGGTCATAATTATTTTATTCTATTTCTTTTACATAAATATCACTCTTTTCCACATTTCAATGAGCTATGACTAAACCCTTGATGATGGTGTAGTGTTCAATCCAAACATTGAAACTACTAAACTCTCAAAAAGTTCCATCAAGAAAATTGCATAATCTTCTAAATTTACAACACATGAATTGAAGTGTCAAGGGATATACCTCCAACACAATCATAAGTTCAATCTTAATCTTGGAAATGGTTAAATTCCCTTGGGATTGTGGAAACCAAGACCCAGCGAGAGGTAATCCACATTTCTTGATGTTGAGAGTCCTTTGGATATGCAAAACAACCCATCGATCTCAACCATCAATCCCCATCGTCATACAAGATACTAATATGATGAACTAATAACTAGGATACTACATAATGTTAACCTAGTATGATGAACTAATAACTAGGATACTACATAATGTTAACACCAAAAATTGTCCACATAGATCTCTATGGTCCAAACCATAATTATACATCACGGTCCGATCATTATTCCCTCCATTTTGACCTTCACAATAAAATTCCATTGAAATTGGTCCAAAACATTATTATTCCTTCCCCCATAAATACAGGGAAGTTGAGCATTTATTGCAACATAACCCCACTCTCTCCAAAAAGGACAAAAAAACCCTAAAATGAGAATGGGTCAAAAACCATGGACAAATGCCATGCACAATAAAATACGATGGGTCATTACCATGGGCAGCAAAATCTTGGATCATCCTATAAATACACTGTGAAGGTCTCTGCACAAACACTTTTCACTTTTTCCCAATTTTCTACCACACTTTTAATCCCTCACTTCCTACACCTTTTGCCACACTATCCCACGTTGCACGTCAAGTTCTCTCTATGTAACCCTTGATCCCTTTCTCGACGAATAGTATCAACCTACCTGCCTGCACGCTGATTTATTTTCATAAAATGATGAATCTTTATTTTTGAATGAAATTCTGTGTTCCTCCAATGACTTTAATTCATGGTATGTTGACATCAATTTTTTTGTTACATAGCACTGCTCCAGCACATCTTGATGCAAAAAGGAAAAGGGCACTACAGCTAAAATATGTGCCCTCTTATCTTGTAAACAATATGTTGCTCAGGGAAAATTTCAATTCGGTACTGTTAAGATGCCTTGAACTGGATGATGCAAATAAAGTTCTTGCAGAATTTCACTTTGGCCCTTTAGGAGGCCATTATCGAGGTGATACTACATCACATAAAGTGCTAAGGGATGGATATTATTGGCCAACTTTATTCAAGGATGCTCATGTAGTATCCCACAAATGTGAGATTTGCCAAAAGGTTGTTGGAAGAATGAAAAATGATTCCTTTCCACTACATCCTGTATCAATGGAATCCCCTTTCCACCAATGGGGCCTTGACATCATTGGGAAAATAAACCATGCATCCTCCCTTCAGCACAAATATATTATAACCACAACATACTACTTTAATCAATGGGTTGAGGCGATGCCATTATGGGTCATCAATTCAAATCAGGTGATACTCTTCCTTAAAAATAATATCAAAACTCACTTTGGTGTCCCTAAATATTTGATTTTTTATAATGCTTCATACTTTTCTTCTATAGAACTAACTTCCTATCCTCTTTATAAAGGAATAAAAATTAAATATTCAATTAACTATTATCCTCGGGGTATTGGTTTGGCTAAATCTACCAATAAAAACCTTATTAAACTTCTTAAGAGAACAACCACTTAAAATCACAGAAATTGGCATACTGCACTGCATAATGCCCTATGGATCGATATAGTGACCCCAAAATAGGATATAGGGAATTCACCCTTCTTTCTCATTTATGGGAAAGAGGCAATCCTACCACCGAATATCCTATTTCCTTCATTATGTCTCTCCTAATATCTTGAAGATACTAAAGGTTCTTCCTTAGAAAACAGAATCAATACTCTTCTGAAACTTGAGGAATAAAGATCTAAGGCCAAGCAGAGGTTTGATCAGCACCAACAAGTTGTGAAGCATTGGTTTGACCATAATTCCTCCTCATATAGGAGTTTTGAAGTAGGGGATTTTGTCTTGAAGTGGGATAGGGAACATGACGAGAAAGGAAAACACACAAAGTTCCAATTTCTTTGGATAGGACCTCTCATATTACAAAAAATATTGGTCTGAGTACTTTTCTCTTAAGTTCACTCGAAGGAGAACAAGAGATCCATCTGGTGAATGGATAGATCCTTAATCATTAGTTTATGTGATTTTCTAGTTAAGGATTATTATTGTACAGATATTTTGCTTGAAAACCATGCTTTCTTTGCATTCTTATTTTATTTTTCATGTTTTTTTGTTTATCAACTTCATCTCACATCTAACTTGGAGAACCATTTGAGTCCGGTATCCTCTAAAATTATTCTATTATCTGAACTGATATTGGTTGTTTTCATAAATCAAGTTTTTTTGTAGTCTCTTTTACTTTTCATAAAACAAATTCGAAAAAAATACAGCTATTAATTCAAATCAATTCCTAGTATCGTTGTTTAAGTATAGTTGGAAGGTTTTAAAAGTCATGTAGTTAATAAATCCATCTAATGGGAACTCCTTAATCAGGACTCATGATTTGGTAAACAACAAGGAATCATAACAGGAGTATTAAATTCAAGGTCTGATTGTGGGTGCATTCTTTCAAAACCTTGAATATATATATATATATATAAGGTCTCATTAACCCTATCTTTACCCTTTGAGAATCTGCTGATGAAAATGCATGTCTTTAATGAGAAGATTGTTTTTAATGAAATGTCTCTATCAAACTCATTTTGTAATAGAAAGTTTTACCAATGCGAAGTCAACTATTAACTTCCTTACACCATTCCATGCTCTTAAGGAGTAGTTGGTTGTTTCTCCATTCGCTAAGTAGTCTATAGGATATTAACATAAATAAATGAACGCATTTGGAACTCACTCAAGGGAAGGAGGTCTTATTATAAGTCGGACAATTTAGGATAATACCTTTTTATGGAATGACATTATCATATATGGTTACCAAGCTAGGATGATGGCTTGCGGTCCTAAAAGATAGCAAGACAGGAGGTCTCATCAAGAGCTGACTCACTCAGTTTCTGTAGGATTGTGTGAGTTACATTGTCACAAGCTAATTACCATGCCACAAAAATGTCCTTTGGTCTACTTCTATACAAAGTAAATAATTTTATGACGCAATATGTGTCTAGTGAATGGGATAAAAGTGACTAACCTTGGTTAAAGACAACCCTATCGAGGCTATGGACGACCGCTAGAAACAGTGACAATGTTGATGGTATTATAGGTAAAACTATCTGACAAGAATTTGTTATTGCAAGATACTCAGTATTTAAGGTAAGTTGGTAAGTGATATGTTTATTGATACTTGTTTCTACTTTAGAAGTTTCGTGTTCTCAAAAGTGGGTCGCAGGGAAATGATCTAATGGAAGAAATGGCTGAAAATATCTCTCAAAGATTTGTTATGTGGGACCTATGAAAAATGGTTGATATACATTCTTTGTGTAGTCCTTATCCTTACATACCTCTAGTTTTCTCTCTCGTTGAATATAAATCAGAGATAATTGGTTCTCCCATCCAGTTGCCATTTGTTGGCCTCTGTCAACAATTAGCCCTTTCATTTTGGTAAAAATGAATGGGTTCCCCCATTTTATGGCCTTTTAAGAAGATTCAGTATCAATGGAAATTGACCCAGGTAATATTTGCATGCATGCTTGTTTGATTTTTTGTTATAATTTTCTCTTTCATTGGCACAATTTCCTTAATCTTGCTCATTCATTTTTTCACTGGAAATGTAAAAAATGCAGAGCTACATCATCTTCATTTATGGACATCCATTAACATCATTTGTAATCATTTTTATATTTTGGATTCCACTATTGAAAACATGGAATCAAAAAGATGAAGGATTGTTCAATTGTCTTAATTATTGTTAATTATGCATCCTTCTAATGGAATTTTGTAGCCTGCTCTGAATAAACAAATGTTTGCATAAAGAAATGGTAAGCCAACTTTGTGTTTATTTTTTCTCTGAGAAAATTATTGCTATTGTCCAAACTCATGGTTAAATTTGTACTTATTTCACTTATAAACTTGAACATGTTTTATTCTACATCTTTTAATTTTTTGTTACATATTTTTGGTGAAGTTAATTTCTTAATACCATGAAGTGTGGGCATGTGTATTTGATCTTTCCTAATTTATCAAAATTATTTTGGAAAACTATCGGTCATATCGACAATTAACCTTTGTTTAATGGTCCCTTTGTATCATTTAAATAATATAATTTCTTTTTATTTAATTCTTGTGATTGCATTGTTGCCAAGGGTATTCGATGATCAATTGTAGTTCAAGGTTATTAGCATGAACATAGTTAGACCCAACGTCTTCATAATTTGTCACCTCTTACCTTTGCATAAACATAAAGTAGTGGACCTTGCTTTCTGTATTGTTCAGTGTGGGTTAAAAAGGTTGATTTTCTAGTCGATTTAATAATGCCACCTAACAAACTTTGGTCGGCTCATTCAATCACTTAATTTCTTGATTATTTCGATTTGACGTCACTACTTTTGAAATCCAGGTGACGTTCATTCGTCAATTAAAACCACCATCGAATCATGGTTTGGGTTGATTTGTACTCTCCTCTCAATCAATGGCATCCCACCTATTTATAGAACCTTAGTATTCTCACCACCTTAACAATGTTATTATCAAAATTAGTCGATGTGGTAAATCTATCGATGGTTATTTAACACGATCACATGTCTTAAATGTAGGTTCATGTTTGTCCTAATGACACCTACTCCTCTCTCGTATGTTGAATTATTGTAACTTCGAAGTGTATTTACCTCGATGTTCCTATTAGGAGAATCATGTGTATTTTATTGTACCCCGGTGTTCCTATCGGTAGAATCATTTGTATTTCAATGTACCCCGATGTTCCTATCGGGAGAACTACTAAGAGTCATGAGGAAGTCCCCTCTTTTGTAAGTCGGGGGGCAAAGTCCCCATACTTGTGGGGCACTAGAGTCTCCCTATAGAAGTCGACCCAGTCTAGTACACTGGGGCTGACATAGTTGAGTTAAATGTCAAGTGAACGAAAGAATATAAATAGAGTGAGGCGCCTCTCATTTGAGACACAGATACTCACTTGTGTATATCGCATGGAGAGAGAGAGAGAGAGACATATTTGCTGGAGGGAGGCACACTTGTTTTTGGTTCTTGTCTTTTATCTTTTATACATCTTATACAGAGGAAGTTTTTGTTGCATCTTCTTCCCCTTGAGGGTTTACCAGGATAAATCTTTGTGTTCTTTTTTGTGGTTGTGCTTGTCTATCTTTCAGTGATCTTTTGGCTTATGGTTATGCTGTTATAATGCTAAATGTTATAATATCTAATATAACCATTAAAAACTTAACATGGTATCATATCCACCTTGAAAGAAGTCATTGTGCAGCTTAAACAGTGCTACAGCTACAGCTATTGAAGATTAGGGTTTCATGCTTGAAAACTTTAAAATACTAAAACTATTAGTTTTGGTAGATTCGTTATATCTCGATATTGGAGAAGGCTCAAGAGATGAAACCTTCACGGGCCAAAGATAAATTCCTGATGTACACTATGTAAAATTTTCGTCCTCATATTTGCTATATTCGAGGAGATATGATTCCTCCAAGTTAGGGTTCCAACCTCTCCCAGGATTCAGCCTTAAACAGGTGACCTAGGGAGAATTGCTATATCTCAGGCTATGAAGGTACAAATGAAATTTCTCAAGATGTTATAGATAGGGAATGGACTAGACTTTTTGTGGTACAAATTTCATACCCTAAAGGTGAAACAGTGACACGTGGTAGTCCGTACAAGTTCGCTTTGTTGAACAACCCTGAAATAAGACACCTTGGGAAAACGCACATAAGTCCCAATTGGTGAAACCAATTCTGCTCAAACCTATGGTTTTGGAAAGAGGACAGACAAGGATACCTCAATACAAATTTCAGATATAGAGGAGTAGTAATTTCAGAGATACCACAGAAACAATATCAGACATTCTGCAGAAGAAACTGAAGAAAACTAGGGCAACAGATATTTTGCAATTCTGATCACAGTTTTCGGAAAATGAATATGCTGCTCAGCTCGCCTTTAGGAGGCACATATTTCTATCCAACCAGATCTAAAAGATTCCAAGTTTTTAAAATTAGTGTTTCTCTGACAAACCCTAGATCAGCCAGATCCGGAACCAGGACGAACACCTCAAACAGGATTTCACTGGTTCTTTAAGAAAATGAATTGGACACCTACATAAGTGGAGAGGTTCCATATCCAAAGGGAGATGAGTATAAAGAATTACACAAGAAGAAACTCGACTCATGATAAGAGAAGAGAAGATGGGAGCAACTGAAGATCAAGCACTCACGATTCAAAGAAGATCCCTCAAGCGACAAGGAATATGAAGAAACTCTTATCCATCTTAGCATTTGGATAAGAAATGATGATATCATGAATAAAGAAGATGATGAAGCAGAAGGATCAAGAAGGATTCTACCCACGAAACGAATAAAAGATAAGTATTCAATTGTCATTTCATGATATTATTTTCTTATGCATTTGATTATATTCGGTTGATGTGTTATGCATGATAGAATGTTTGCATTAATGACCGTATACTACTAATATGCATGTGATGGGTAAGTAGCTCATGGTGCTATACAACTCTCCATTGCTACTTATCTTGAATGAAATCTCTTTGCTGACATATTGGATCAGTGCACAATCTCAATGATGTCATGGTAGAGATGGAAGGCATCTAGAAAGTTTTTGTGAGATATGGATGAATGTTGTAATGGCTAAACAGTTGCATGATGCATAAGAATTTGTCGTTATGCATATGTTCTATGAAATGGTTCTAACCATGCAATTGGTGCATTTGACGTGTAGGAAAGGTCTTGTACAACCACCTATAAGAAAAGGAGGATGAGACTTGTTTCAAAGAACAACTGAAGCTTCCAGGGTTAGAGACACCGTGATGGAAGAAAAAGCTTCAGAGAGCGGTAGATCCACCTTGAAAGATGAAGACCACGTTGGGTACGAGAGATAACTCAAGATGAAGAAAAGTATGGCGCGACTTCCAAACCAAAGTAATAGGCCTCGGACACACTCTGGTTGTGTAACATGGTTGGGTGACATCATTGATGCAAACCCTTCCATCTATGAAATAAGCTATGATCAAAGAGTAGCAGTTGATCATGAGGAATGATGTCTATGATATGGTTCTGAGACCTGAAGGGAAATCTATAGTGTCTTCCATATGGATCTATGAGAACAAGTGTACAAAGCAAGGTTTGTGGTTTGTCTTAGAAAGAATAGACTATGGCATGACATACTCTATTGACCAGACACACTTCTTCAGTAGAAGTATATATCAAGCAAAGAACCACCTGTACAGAATATGCTTTGTACAAGCTCAGAAGGAACCCATAGAAAAGCACATCCAGGAGCTTGACAGATCACCTAGAAGTGGTGAATATCTTAACCTTTGCTACAAGGTTGAATATGGAAACCTATAGAAGACAACAAGCTCACAGATGGGTGCAAGAGGATCTTTTCGACAAAGTTCAAGATAAAGGGATCTTGGTATCTAGTAACCTGAGATGGATACATAGTAGCATAGGATGCTACCTGTCACTCTAGTAAAGAATGCAGAGGGAAGATGATGCTCTGCTTCAGGGGGAGTGACTACAGAAGATCTATGAGTTTGACATGGTACGACATGATGGACAGTTTCCTGATGGACCGATATTTTACCAAGAGTAAAGTAGGTTCCAACCTTCAAGGTTAAATGCGGAAGACTAGGATATGTCAATGACCTGACATAATGAAGTCATGGAAGATGCAATGAGGGAAGAATACCACAATGATGTTTGGGATATAGTACTCAAACTAGAAATCAAGAGTGTGGTATCTTCCAAGTGAATTTGCAAGATAAAATATGTTGTTGATGGAAGTAAGGCAAGATTTGTGGCTAAAGGATTCTCTTAGAGAGAGGGAATTTATTATGAAGAGACACTTGCTCCAGGAAGCAAGAACTATCATGGCACCTGCTTCCATGATGAAGTGGGATCTACACCAGATGGATGTAAAGACAACCTTCCTGGATGGTATGATTGAGGAAGAGGTTTACTTTGAACAACCACAAGGATTTGAAGTCGAAAAACAAAGTGACTCATGTATGCAAGTTGAAGAAGGACCCGTATGGTCTGAAGCAAGCTCCTAGAGCTCGGTATGGAAGGATAGATAGTTTCTTGACGAGCTTGGATTTTACCAATAAATATGATCCTAACCTTTACTTCAAGGTTATAGAAGATGAACCTGTCATACTATTACTATATATGGATGACCTATTTCTGAGAGGATATGAGAAACATATCACATATTTCAAGAAGAAGCTCGCTGAAGCATTTGAGATTAAAAGATATTGGATTGGTGCTATATTTCCTCAGGCTATAAGTGTGGAAGAGTTCAGAATGAATCTTTTTGAACCAGGGAAAGTATGCTATGGAAATCTTAAAGAAGATTTGATATGTTGGATTGTAAAGCCATGGCCACATCCATGGATACCAACATGAAGCTGTTGTCTGATGAGACATCAGAGTTAGTGTATATGACTCAAAAATTTTGAGTCATTAATGTATCTGGCGAACACAAGGTAAGATATGTGCTTTGCTGTAAACACCTCGAGTCAGTATGTAGGTAACCCTAGATGTGTTCACCTGGTAGTTGCAAAACATGTGATGAGGTACCTAAAAGGTACGACAGACTTTGGACATTACTATGGTACAGATCATGACTACATATTGTATGGCTATACAGATGCAGATTGGGGTGGAAGTGTCTCAGACAGAAGAAGCACATCAGGTGGATGTTATTGTCTGAGGTCTGCTATGATTTCATGGCTTAGCAGGAAACAGTTCAGTGTTGCTCTTAGCACAGCTGAAGCAAAATATATAGCAGCTTTCTCTTCTAGTTGTGAAGCCATATGGCTTCGGAAGCTGATGTTAGGTTTATTCAACCTAGAGTTGGATACCACCGTGATTCTATGTGACAACCAGAGTTGTATAAAGATGATGGAGAACCCAGTGTTCCACGTTAGGTCGAAGCACATATAAATCCGGTATTTCTACATTCGAGATATGATAAAGAAGGGAGCCATAAAGCTCTAGTATGTGATTATTGATGAGCAATTTGTTGATGTGTTGACAAAGCCTCTACCTTGGATAAAGCTCGAATACTTTCAAGATAAGCTTGGTGTTGTCCGGAAAGACCTTCCTCAAAAGGGGGAGGAGTGATGTTGAAGTGGGATTGTATCATCCCAGGGCACTTTCCGTAAAGTGTTCCGGTGACTTCGGTTTACGAGAATGAAGCGAGATTGTATCATCCTTGAAATTTTGTTCAAAACGGATCCGGTGACTTCGATACTCAAGAATGTGGTAGGATTGTATCATGCTTGAACTTTTGTTCATAACGGATTCGATGACTTCGGTACTCGAGAACGTGGTAGGATTGTATCATCCTTGAAATTTTGTTCAGAATGGATCTGGTGACTTCGGTACTCGAGAACGTGGTAGGATTGTATCATCCTTGAACTTTTGTTCAGAATGGATCTGGTGACTTTAGTACTCGAGAACATGGTAGGATTGTATCATACTTGAACTTTTGTTCAGAACGGATCCGATGACTTCAGTACTCGAGAACGTGGTAGGATTGTATCATCCTTGAACTTTTGTTCAAAATGGATCCGGTGACTTTGGTACTCGAGAACGTGGTAGGATTGTATCATCTTTAAAATTTTGTTCAGAATAGATCTGGTGACTTTGGTACTCGAAAACGTGGTAGGATTGCATCATCCTTGGACTTAGTCCCAAGGTGATAGGGAGTGATTATCCTGTAATTGTATCCGATGACTTTGATTGTCTAGAATGTGGTAGGATTGAATCGTCCTTGGACTTAGTCCTAAAGTGATAGAGAGTTATTATCCTGTAATTGTATCCGATGTCTTCGGTTGTCAAGAATGTGATAGGATTGTATCATCCCTGGACTTAAGTCCAAAAGTGATCCAAATTTTTTTGTCTTTGTATTGTGGATTGCAAGATGTTGCTGATGATGATGATGTTGTTGATCGAAAGATCAGAGTGTGATGATGATGTTGCTCAAGATGTTGTTGATGATGATGATGTAGATGATCGAAATATCAGAGTGTGATGATGATGTTGTTTATCGAAAGATCAAAGTGTGATGATGATGTTGCTCAAAGAATTGTTGCCAATGATGATGATGATCGAAAGGTCAAAGTATTGTTTATGATTTTGCTCAAAGTATTGATGATGATGATGATGATGATCGAAAGGTCGAAGTATTGTTGATTGAAAAGACTAAATTATTAATGATGATGTTTTCAACCGAAAGATTGAAGTGCTGCCACGAAAGATCGAAAGATCAAAGCGTTGTTGCAAAAGGATCAAGTGATCATATGATGCAAAAGATGAAGACATTAAAGAGTAGTTGTTCCAAGCTACTGATGAATGTTAAAAAAATTCCTGTGACGTATAGATGTATCACCCTGATGATGTTGAAGATGCTCTCTCTCCTCCTCCTACTATTGTTGTTAATGTTGTTGTAGAATACCCTTCTCGTTAAGGGGGAGTGTTAAATTATTGTAACTTTGAAGTGTATTTACCCCGATGTTCCTATCGAGAGAATCATGTGTGATTTATTGTACCCTGATGTTCCTATCGATAGAATCATTTGTATTTCAATGTACCCCAATGTTCCTATCGGGAGAACTACTAAGATCCATGAGGAAGTCCCCTCCTTTGTAATTCAGGGGGCAAAGTCCCCGGAGTTGTGGGGCACTAGAGTCTCCCTAGAGAAGTCAACCTAGTCAAGTACACTGGGTTGACATAGTTGGGTTAAATGTCAAGTGAACAAAAGAATATAAATAGAATGAGGCGCCTCTCATTTGAGACACAGGTACTCACTTGTGTATAACGCATGGAGAGAGAGAAAGAGACATATCTGCTGGAGGGAGGCACACCTGTTTTTAGGTCTTGTCTTCTATCTTTTATATATCTTATACAGAGGAATTTTTTGTTGGGTTTTCTTCCCCATGAGGGTTTCCCAGGATAAATCTTTATGTTCTTTTTTGTGGATGTGCTTGTCTATCTTTTAGTGATCTTTTGGCTTATGGTTATGCTGTTATAATTCTAAATGTTATAAGATCCGATATAACCATTAAAAACTTAACATCGTACATGTTATTTATGTATCACACAGTGTACTATGTACCCAGTGAATTATTACCTAACACGCCTGGTCATAATTCCTCTCGAATGAATGACAAGCTAAGGCAGTGAGGTTCATACACTATTCCTTCTTGACGCATCCTGTGTGAGGGTTTTCACAATGCACTGACCCATTGAGACTATTTTTATCTCAGTCATGCTTTGGTTGTTTCTATAGATTTTTCCCACTGTGGCCATATGGAAAAATTGTAGAATTGAACCTGACAATGAAACTAGTATTGAGTTAGATTCACAATTTCTCAAGGGTTTTGAGAAGGCTGGGTAGCTAGCAATCATCATGAAATTTTGTTGTTATAGTATAGAAGTCACAATAGCCTTTTCTAACTTGTTTGATGGGAACAAGGTTGTGGTTGGGGGTGTACAGTGGCAGATTAATGAAGAATTCATCATTGTTTCCATGGGTCTATCAAATGAGGGTGAGAAATGGGTCAAGCACACACCCCTAAAAGATGTTCCATGAAATTTGTATTTAGCTAAGCCCTCAATCCCAAGAATATACCAAATTTATTCCCTTGTCTTTTTTCAAACCTAAATAAAAGAATATGCTTAAACCTATATGTTATTTCATCACATATGAAGGCCGATATAGTAATGTTTTGGGGTATCATGTTAGGCTCTTCATGGTCACATTGGGGTTTCAACTGAACTTACCCCATTTTTTATTACTTAGCCTTAAAGTTATGGTGTCCTGTTATCATAAAACATTCAAAAATTCCGACTAGGTCTTGTGCCATTTTGGCCTTATCCAAATCTTGGTTGAAGTTAATATTTACCCAATTGAGCCAAACTTGGCATACGTTTTTAGAAGGGAATAATCGATAGGGTGAAATCAAGATGGTTGTTATAAACCCCAAATGGTGAGAACAATTGCCCTATAAATATGGGTCAAACTTCTATTCTCATTTCTCAAGTATTACTCTCTGGTAATGGAACACTTGATCGCCTTGACTTAGCATCCTCTCTCCATGAGGAATTAGTCTCGCGATAACAAGAAATGGAAACTCATGTTCAGTCAGAGCCATGTGCTCAAGAATGTGCCCATCCCACTCATAGCGAAGAGAAATGCTTGAATGATCGTATATCCAAAATAAAACCTGCATTTGTTGTGTAATTGATGGATTATATGCCAGTGTCACTAAATTTTGACCAATTCGTTGGTTCATTTTCTCAGACAAAATATGAGTCCCATATCTATAATGAATCTCTCGACGATATCTTAAATTATACTTTAGAAAGGATTGGTTTTGTTCATTTGTTGAATGATTTGAATAGACTAAAGAATTTGGTTCAGAAATAAGTGATTAGGGTTACCAACGTTGATACAGTCATTCATACTTTTCAAAGTTCTGTTGGAATATAACATAAAAACGTTTCTAGTACCATCTTGGAAAATGAGTTTCCATAGGTGGTAGTTAAAAATAACCAAATCAATGATTATAATCACCAAGCAAAATCTATGTTCCATCAACCAAGAAGCCTATACCTAGAAATATGTATTGCAAGCCTGCATCCAAAATACAAGCTTGTCTATTTTCCCACTATACGAGGTATAAGAAGGCTAAGTAAAATAAGCAGGGAACTCAATTGGATTCTATCCTGGCCATTCACATATAGGATTAGGATGAGAAGAAACCTCATGCAAATCCACAAAAAAAGGGACACGAGGTCATGACAAACTCTGATAAGGTCATTCTATAAAGTGGAAAAAGAGTTGAGAAAAAATCGAATAAAAGAGTTGAGAAAAAATCGAATGAAGGCGTACACGAAGTTGAAAAACAACAACAACAATTTTCTCAATGTTATTTCGTGAGTGATCTTCCCAAATGTTTATAGTCTCACCCTTCTTATCCTGGTATTGGTGTGACACTTCAAGAACGTAAGAATGAAACCAATGTTTTGGATAATCAACAACAAGAAAAACACATGGATGTGGATGCAAAACCAAGGTTGTTTTGCTAATTGTATGAATTTGGTATATTATTATCAGGCTATGATGTATTCAATGGTTCAACAGATTATAGATCTCAAGGATAAAATTGTAAAACTCAAAACGCAAAAAACATTACTAAATGAACAACACCAGGCTGAGATGATTGAGCTCAAGAATAATCTTAGAAATTCTACTAGAATTACAATTGTTAATAAAATAGGCGCTAATATTTTCGTCAACCCCGGTTCTAGTGATTTTGTGAAGATGAAATAATTTCCATCATAATATCTTTTTCAAATTTTTTTTGTTCCTGTAGATATTATGTTCCTAATAGATATTTTTGTCTAAAGGTTAGGTTTTGGTTATTTAATTAGTTGGCTTTATTTTCCTTATTCATTGGTTTTTCCTTTTTAATTAGAAGTAGCTACAAAATCAGATATTCTATAGCCACTACATTTTATATTATTTTATTATCATTATATATTATTGATTATTTTCCTTGTTTATTTCAGATATCTGGATCGTGGATGTATATTTTGGTCAAATATATATAGGGATTATCTAGTTGGAAATTATGTGGTACGTGTGACTCAACGAGTAAGCCCTTCTAGGAATAAAGCAGATCTTTTGGATTTTCTTTGCTAAAAAATCTATGGGGACTTGAAAAGTAAAAATTATGTTAGTTTTGATTGTAAAAATTAATTTAGAAGAAATCTTGAACTAATCTCCTCAATTAATAATCTGGATCCTCATATCTAGGGTCTTGTTAATGACTCACTAGAAAAAACATTTTCTATATATACTAGGATGACTAGTTGAACATGGATCTTTTTCTCTCCTTTTTGAAATTGATGTCTACAACTCTCAAGGAATTTTAACATGTATTACCATGCATTGATATTTGAAATTTCTTTGAATCGGATCGTCTTCCATTACAAGTGAATTTTTAATATAATGTTGTTATCGATGTTAATTTTCTAATTTTTTAATTGAAGATTGTGATTGATATTCCTCTCTTTTTAGTTATAAAGTTGCATTGTGCTTTCTATTTGAATTGTCATTCATATTTTAAGGACATATTTTGATAAAAGTTTACATTAGTTCAATTTTCTTATTTGAATTTATATTATGCATATCCTCATAGAATTCATACATTTTCTAATGTGATTGTAATATACACGAAATATGCATGCATTTTCCCTTAGTTCAGCCACTGTAATTGTTTTTAGTCAATTAGATTGTACTTTGATAAGGGGTGAGACATCTTTAACTGCAACAAGTTATCATCTTACATTAATATATATATATATATATATATATATATATTTGGCCAAGTAATTAGTGTGATTAAGATATTAGTTTGTTTGGTGTTTGAAATTCATTTAATTCGTAAGTGTCTTTTGTTCTATAATAGATTAGTTATTTTATGTTAGGCTCATATCTTCTATTTTAAAATTTCTCTCCAATATTTTTTCTATTTGGAAAAACACTCTTCCCCAAGACTTGTCAGGAAAACATTGTAGATTAGTATACAAACTGTACATTTGTATAGTTGAGTTTTGATATTACTCAGGTTAGGTTAATGTATATTTGTAAAGAATGGAGTCATGAAATCTATCGAAATCAGTCACTTACAATGACTGAGGGATGTTGAAAACCCTTGGATCAGACTAATACCTTCTTGTTGACCCCACTGCACATTTTCTGGGTCAACATAATTGGAATATGAAGAAACTTCAAATCCTTTACTTTTAGGACCTAGTTATCACCCTTCTTCTTTACCCACCCTGCCTATAGAACATCGCACTTAATTATCTCCTATTCAAACAATAATACCTTTATAGGGGTCATAGGGGAGGCATCTATTAAACCTTTCACCCCTTACCTTCTTCCTTGGTTTACAAACTACCCAATTACAAGTTCATTCTTCTACATCTCTCATGATTTGTCTATCTTGCTGCAGACTGACAAAACATAGACCACATATCCATCATATGTCTCCAATCCTGAATCCTCCACTCTACAATTCCCATCCATGAGAAGGGACTTGAGGAAAATGATGTTAGTTACATATGGCATCACTTTTCAGAAATGTGTCACTGGCATCTGGGGAACACTCCAAATATTCAATTTCAGGACTAACTATAGGTATCCTTATCCACGAATACATGTTATTTAAAACTTGAAATTTTTGAATGGAAAACAAAGCATAATTAACACGGGAACATCCTTGAGGGGTTGGAAAAAGACAGCCTTGTAATGAGAGGTGGGATGGCCATGTTATTTCTTGTTTCGACAATGTTTCTAAAACCATCTAGGGTACCTCATCATCAAAATATGAGTCAATCCAAGAACTTAATTTCCCTCCTTACTGTCAGGATGGTAGCAGATATGATGTACAAATGATAGCTTCCAATATCCTGTCCTGAAGACAACCCTAGACGATACCCTCTCCATACAAGCAATTTGTTGTTATGAGATTTCCATAACTTAGTTGAACCATGAGAATGAATCGAACTATACCTTCTTAATATTTTTCCTTAATTATTTCCAAACCTTGCCACAATCTGTTGCATACATCCTTATTACAAAACCTCAATTCTAAGGTTCATGATGTACGAATAGTACACTTATTAGGCATGCTAGAAGCTTGTGAAATCTGAGCTATGTGGATTTAATGGCCTACATCAATTGTCCTAGATACAATAAGGATTTTTCCATCTTCAAATGCTACAATGTGCTCAATGCAATAAAAAAATACCTCTTTATTGTTCTTACACATAGAAATACCTCATAATTCCTCTTTTCTTCCTTTTTGTTTTTCCTAGGTCGGCCCAAAATTACTCTAAAAAATTATGTGAACACCTTATGGAAATAGGGTTGTAACACAACACACATTGCGTACATCATGTTTGTTACAATTGAATGTCCAAACAACAAGTGAATATTTTATTTTTGGAGAATCGATGTCACATGGGAATCAATTGGGACAAAGGATGTCCAAAATCCATACGTCCCCAAAGGCATCGAGGGATGTTTAGATGTCATTCCTACATTGGAGGCATCTCCCATATGTATCACTTTTTAGGGAGAAACATCTAAGGGATGTAGAGGGTGTCGCACTCCCCCATATCCCCTAGGACATCAATCGGGGATATCACGCTAAAGTCTCCAAGTTCCCAAGGGCAAGAAGCATGTTCCCCACAAGTGTGGGGATAGGCCCTTATGCATTCTCAAATGTTATTTCAAAACAGTTCAACATCATAAAGGAATAGAAGGGGAGTTTCTAAATGGAAAAGTGCCATCATTATAAGGATAATTTTTATTTCCCCGGATGCGGGTGAAGTGATAGGGGAAGAGGAAGCCATACGCATGGCCGACGTTCTGCCATGAGGAGATGCCCTAGACAAAGAGTCGCAGACTACCCGCCACGAGGCCAGCGCTCATGTGGAACATCCGACAATGGATTGCAATCTCCACGTGGACGGAGGAGGCGAGACCAAGGCAGGGTAGGAGGCTGGTGATATAAACGTTGCAAATGTTTCACACGAGATGATTGACCTCTTGCAGTGCTCAAAGCCAGAGATCAGTGAAAGTGAACATGGTAGGACACAAGGCCATTTCAGGTGAAGGGATCTCTTTGTAGGTTTCAGATATGGAATGGATAATCAAATCCCTGTGCAATCCTTCAATGTTGATTTCCTGTACATGGGTGTGCATCGCCAACTGTCACTGCTGGGTGGAAGCTAGTATATATCCAAGGAGCTGAGAGACTCCATAGCCGAGGAAATTATGGAAAAGTTTGGGGATAAGCATTCTTAGGTCAAAATAATTATATCCAGATGTCAAGTGCTTCACAGAGGGAAGGTTCCTTGCCGAAGGAGACGGCGAAAATGAAGCCAGAGAATTCAGAGCACTTCTTGCAACAAACTGATAATGACATCGGCTCAGTGGGAAATGGCAACTTCAGCAGGAGGGGAGGGAGGAAATGATGAATACCAGTGGGAGTGGCTCTTCAAAGAGGAAAGACCAGAACACATACGCCATTTCATTGCTGCTATGGAAGAGGAGATCTTATTTCATGTGAATCTAGGAGATGGGGTGGTCATGTTGCATTTTTGGCGACTGAAATTCATTATTTCTCGTTCCATGAATGAGAGAGAGAGCTACATGGAGCTCATCCACATCACTATGGGAAAATTCAAGGATGAAGCCGAAAACAACCTTGGTCATATGCACAGCCTGCTATGCCTTTCGGCTCCACCCTTTTAGCGCATTCCGCATGAAGAAGATGTGGGCATGGAAGAGTCTAGCCATGCGGGAGCAAATCTGGGAGTTGGACAGGGCAAAAACAATGCCCAGGACGAGGACGAGTCCTCTCGCAGGCACTAGGCTGAGGCTCTTATGGGTTTTTTATTTCTCTTTACTGTTAATTCTCTCATGTGCAGCCGGTTACTATTAGGTACTATTTGTCTTCATGATCGAGCGCCCAAGGTGAAAGGTTGGGATGCTCTCATGCTTCTCCGTCTTTCTCTATGGGATATACTTTTTACTTTTCTGTTTTGGACACCAGATCGATGCCTAAGTCCATGTTTCAAGGAGCAGTTCTTGTAAATATCCTTTAGTTTGTTTCAGTAATAGAAGGGCCTTTTCTTACTTAAAAAAAAAAGGATAATTTTTCTTTCAAATAAGAGATGAAGAATCATATCTCCACCCATTTCAATTTTGAAAGTATGTGATTTCAAGAATTCTCCTGGGATAAATCAAATTAAGACAATATGGCAATGTTGTTGAACTTCTACTAGTCTTATTCTTTATCATCTTATTTGATTGCAAGGGTGTTTGTAGAAATATATTTCCCTATAAGTGCATACACATAAGCACTAATAAATTCCATGACATGATAATATCTAATACAATTGATTGAAAATCTGTATTTTTTTAAAATAAGTCTGCAACTCTTGTCGAAAAAATATATAATATACAAGGTTAGAATAGATATAATATTGTTGTTATTTGTAACTATGTAGGCTCCAAAACAATAAAAAGGTATCCTAACTTATGTACTGTGTTATGTTCTTTTCATTGCTCAAATTAAGCTACTTTTCTAAAATAAGAGGAAATATAAGCTTCCCAACCTCAAAAAAAACTCAAATAAACCAAAATTAGAGTCCTTGAAATATAAATATATTTATGAATCAAAGTTTGAAACATGAAAATTTCTTATAAACAACCAATAATAGACATCTCATGCATATAGAGCAAAAAAGCATTGGCTTCCCATGGAAATAGGAGACTAGATTGTCCATCGTTTCAAGCAGTTTTCCATAAAGAATACTATCTAGTAAAGAGTTCAAATGTCACATGAATTCATAGATATTCATCTCATGATGACAATGATAGAAAATGGAAGCCAACAATAATCACCTAATAGTAGATATCTCACTCCTAAACCTTCGCTTATATTTTTTATACTATAAGCCTTGAGAGAGTTGAACATTGACTTCTCAAAGTAATTATAGGCTATATTTCCCATTGCTTCAGGCAGGTATGGAATGCATATGTCACCTAATTACATAGGAATTCATCTCATGACTAACAATCACAACATATAAAACCCCATAATCATGTTCTAATAGATAGTTTTTATAATGCTAAAAGATTATTACGCCGTAAGGCGTTCAACAAGTGGGATTCGACTCCCCGAGTTAATGCGTTTTTTTTTCCAGCCGTAGGATGCTTTCGTCCGACAATTGCGTTAATCTGTTTCATTGAATTTGATCTGTTGCTTGCTGATGTGGCGATCTGACACCTGCTCCTCCTTAAATGCGCAATCTGGCACCTGCGCCTCCTAATGTACTATCTTTTTTCTAACCATCAAAGAATTCCCCGTTGAAGCCGAGAATCCTAGGTAGGTTGATCTCGAAAGGGTGCTTGATAAATTGATTGTGGTGTTCAAGATGACCGCGTAGCGAATTGGTTGATCTGCATAGGCGGCATATATTTGCAGGGTTTTGTTCCAGCCATCGTAATGGATTTGAACCCTTATCGGCCACCCCGATTTGAGCTCAATGCTGCTTTGACCGAATTCAGCAGTCGCGTTGGATATTATGCTGTTGATGTCTACACCGACATGGTTGTCATTTGGATCCCATTCATTCTTATAAGTGTCGAATTCGATGGCTAGCTGGTTCGTTGCGTTTCCAATTGTGATTTTGTTTACCACGGTGATCAAATTCAAGTGAAAAATTTCCATGCGATACATTGAAAGGTAAACCAACCAAGCATATAGAACTCTCAATTGCATTATTATACATCAAGGATAGTGCTGCTATAACAAGAAGAACCCGTATATTGGCCCTAAAATATATCAGAGCCTGCTTGAACACATCAACCATCGTCTACAGTTTTAGCTCAGGTCTTGTCATGTCTTATCTTTCTCTAAGGCTTTAGTAAATCCTACCTGCTCTGTGTACAATAATGCAATAACACCTTGATTAGAAACCCTGATAAAACCTTTCGCAACTCATCCCATCAAATGCTGCATATCCTATAATATACTTCCCTTTTACTTTTCACTGTATCAAAATGCACACTCCTACAATCATAAAGCCACCAAAATCAGACATATGGGCATTCACAAAACCACCATAATCAATCATATGGGTATTCACAAGCCAACACAGTCAGTCGTATTGTCAAACAGTCAATCACAAAACCACCAAAGACTCAGTCATATGGACATTCACAAATTATATGCCAAAATCAGTCATGCTCGTTCATAGAATCGCCAAAATCCGTCATGTGCTCATTCAAAAAACTGCCAACAACGGTCACATGGGGATTCACAAAACAACCAAAAAAGACCGTGTGGGCTATCACACAACTACATCTGCATTTACAAAATTCTAAAAACCATCATAATCAATCTTCTAAGCATTCCTATAACCATCATAAACAATCTTATGAACATTCCTAGAACCACCACAATCAGTCATAACAGCAATCCAAAAATCATATGGGCATTCCCAAAACAAGCATAACAGACAACATATGGGCCATCCAAAGATCTGATAGACAGTGTCAAGACAACCACAATCAGTTCGATGGACACTGATAGTAAACCAGACATATACCAAAACAACTATGGCAATCAAATGGACATTCCTAAAATGAAAAAAAAAACAAGCATATGGGTATTATTGAAACCAGTCTGCATCAATTGTCAAGTGTTCGAATCGGACTTCTACAGTTGGAAGTTAGATACCAACTCTGCAAACAATGTCCAAACATAATTTATGTGAGATTTGCATTGCAAAAGCTTCAATGAAAGTTTTCAATCAAATCACCATATGAGTTGTTGCTACCTTGGGAGTTGAAATTGGAAACTCAGTATGGGTGTCAAATACAGAAATTGCCTGCTTCTCCATCATTCCAAGCTTCCGAACATCCACTTCAATGTGAACCATCTTATGCTTATTATCATCGATATTCGTTTGAGTATCCAGTACAAAAGTTTGCATGATACTGGTCCTCAGCCTATCATAGGTGGGCAGCTTCTCCAGAGCTGCCCATCTGAGAGCTTCTTCGTCATCATCTACCCTCTATGAACGAGTGCTGGATCTGGCAAACATATCTTCAACACCCCAAAATTGTAACTACACAAAATTTATGAGAGAACTGCAAATCACCTCACAAAAGCGTATTCATGGTGTGGGCTGTGTATTCATGGTGATGAGAAAACTGCAAATCACCTTCCACTAATGGCTTGCTCGCGCAGAGAGAAGGGCAAAAGGGTGGGTTGTGTATCCGTCACTCCAGAGGGCTGCTCAGGTTGGGGAGTGAGGAGGGGGAATTGAGCAACCACCACTCCAAACTATCGATAAAAGAAATGGGTGGAAAAATTGAATGCCAGAGGTAGGTTGTCTCTTGTAGTGTATCTTTACCTCCCACAGGTGCTCGTGGATGGATGCCAGGTGCTCGTGTGGATGCCACGTGAACTGCATGCATGCTGGGAGGCAGTCATGCAAGAGGAGAGCTCGTGGATGGATGCCAGGTGCTCGTGTGGATGCCACGTGAATTGCATGCATGCTTTAGAGCTCTTTAGCTGCCTCTGCACGAATTCTTCTTCCGGTTGGAAAACTATACCTCTTGTTTCATCTTGCGATTGGATGAACCAGCAAGTGGCCCATTTTTGTTTTTCATGCATTGACCTCGGTCTCGTAAACACATATCTACTGCTTGCTACCTTTGAAAGTCCCAAAACAGCATATTTTAGACAATGGCAAGATCCCTAACCGTGTTAAATCCAATGGCAAGATCCCTAACCTCGGCTGCTGCCCTGGTCTGTCATATGTTGGGATCGCCTGCCCGAAAGGCCTAGATTTGAGTCTCCTATTCTGTTTCTGTTTTAGAGAGATAAATCCCCTTTACTTTACAAAGTCTGGTGCCTCTGTTCCTTGGGCCCTCTCATAAATAGTAAGCTAATCCAATTATGCATGTGTTCCACAGCTCTCATTTGAATCATTTGCCCGAAAAAGTCTCGCATATACCACTTCAAAAGGAAAGATAGGAACTGCTTTTGTTGAGCCAGAAACTCTGGTTGCTTTGAGCTCCCTCATTGGGATCAAACCGACGGGCAGAGAGCGAACAACCTACTTTAAGTAGTTCTATTGCTGGTAAGCTTAGCCGCCTGAACACGACGAGACTATCTTTAACATATGATGTCGTCGGATAAGTTTCTAGACTTCTTTGCCTTTGGCTTCTTCGTATGATGGAATTGGCTAGGGTTGGCATAGTGGGCAGTTGCAGAGGATAGCGGGGGTCCTATCACTACATTCGAAGCTACTATGCCGCCAGGCTCAATTCAGCCAGAGTGCTCAGTTGGGTTCTAACAATTTCTTTTCATTGCAACTAAAGCCCTTTTGCTGTTAAAATAATTCAAAAACATATTGTACCAAAGTAAAGCGAATGCCAGAACTGTCGAAATATTTGAGCAGCTGAGCTGAATAAAATGATGAGTGGTGACCTGTACAACGGAAAATAAAATCTAAGTGAGACTGGAAAATCCCTCGTATTGTAAATCCCTTCTATTGTATCGCATTTTTGTATCGTAAACCCTTCTCAATCTCTCATATTGTATTCCCTCCTACTGTACTATATGTTCGTATTGTAATTCTATGTAAATACCTCCTATTGTGTTCTCTCTGACAGTGTATCGTATTGTATTAGTTGGTGAAATCAAAGACCACGTGGTGTGCATGCAGCCCAGGCTCACGTGGGCTCCCTTGGGCAGCTGGTCGGTGGCCTGCCTGCGTAGAAGGAGAAAGGTAGGAGGTAGGGACGGTGAAGCGATCGAAGAGGAGGACTGTGGGAGGAGTTGGCAGGGGGAAAGGGTGTGGAAAACAACAAAAAAATCCTGAATTAAGGATTTAATTTTTTCCTTTTCCAAACTAGATTTAAAGCATAAAAATTCCTTAATTTTGTCCTCTTCCAATCTAGAATTAAAGCATAAACTATAACCATGGACTATCAAGTGAGTCATCCAAGGGTTTTTGTTGAACCAAGCTTCTTCCAATGTAACAATCCACATAGATTTGGTGGGACTTCCACTAAACAAGTGCAAATCAATATGCCTTGTTTATGTCTAATATTTGTTTAATGTTGTCACTACTACCCACACAATGATGTTGTTTCCTAGACTAGCGTTTAATAACACATTCTTGTGTGATTGCCTTTGTTTTCCCCTCTATAAGTAAGTTTGGAACCTATATGTTTCAAATGCACACTCAACAAATCAGCAAGGCTGGCATTCTTAATGATAGATATGAGCATGTTTCCCCATCATTATGCATTTCAACCATGATGATGAATATATTAAACATTTTTTAAATATTAAATAAATATATCTTGGCGTGACTCCTTTATAAATTTTGTCGTTGGGTGCTTGTGTTGCATGTATTACTCATCTGTTTTGTTACATGTGTGATATTTTGCTTCACACACTTATTTGTTATGTCCCTCAATTTTTGGATCCACGTGTTAATGTGCATATAATAACTTGTAAAACCCAATATGTCTCTCAGATGTCGTAGTGTCTAGCTCTAGCTTCTTAGATACCATCATTGTGCTTGAATCTCATACCATATAAAGTTTGTACATACACTTCTGCAAAATGGTTGAAAAGAAAAAGAGACTCGACATAATATTCAACATGTAATAATGAATACATCAAATATAATATGTATGAAGTCCCCTTACATAGGGATACAAATGTTCAACACTAGACATGTAGACCATAAAATCAAGACACTTCAACATACACACATGCACACAATTTCAAAACACCAAGGCGTTGGGAAGGCATGAGATTCCTCACTCTTATATACCCTGTGCTCATATCTTGGAGAGAAATGAGCGTTGGTGCTTCGTGATACTATTGGATCATCCTTCACACCCATCCCCCAAAAATAATCATCATCAAATTCTATGGAAAAATTTCCACTATCAACTCCAAGAAGGGATCAATTGCATCTAGACAATGGGATATGCATCAAGGATTTTGTTCAACAACTGGTTGTGCATAAGTGGAAGGTTGCGATGCATGAAGACAAGATCATTCAACCATTGTTATTCCAAGTAGTTTCTATTCTCCATGTGAATGCGTTCAACGATAGACAAATTATGCTCACACTCTAAAACACTGCAAATTTGACTAATTGCATATTTTGACGCCGGAGAGGAGTGGGTTGTGGAGTGAGGAGTAGTGAGGAGTAGTGAGCAACTAACAAATATGCCCATGTGAAATGATTGATGGCTCTCACTTTCCATGAGCGTTTAGATTATGGTCTTAGCATCAAAGGTTTCCATGCTTACACCCGATAGGTGGACAAACACAAGCCTTCTTTTTCATCATAACCATAGACTACATGTTCAATTATAACGGAAAATCACTTACTTCACCTTTGACTGCAAGCAGCTTTTATCAAAATCAATTATCATAATTTGTGCAAAGTTAATCTTGAAATAATATTTTACTCCCTAACCTTTATCAATAATGAATTATTTTTATTTATTTAGTAGATAGATCCATAAAAATTGTGCATCTACAATGAACCACAAAAACTAACAAGTCATTGTCATTTCGATGAGAGAAAAATAATTTTCATGATTACTTTTGAAATTTTGATAATGTAATGGCCAATTATGTGAAGAATATAATGTTTTAAATTATTGTATCAACCATAAGATTTTATTTACTAAAATTTGTGGTTCAACACTTCAAATTGTCTTTCTTGTTGTATATTCCCACATCTCCTTGCTTAGCTTACAACACGGCGTTCTTCTATTGCACCCCTAGGTACAATTGCTAGTTTATACTAACTTCAAAAAGTGATAGTATTTGGTACATGGGTAGCCTATTTGGTCTACCGTCTTATATCTTATATAATTTTATACTATATTCATAAAGTGATAGATGTGTATGGTACATGGGTATCCTAACTATGTCTAACCCTATATTGGATTGCAACATTCTTACAAATGTATGGCATATTATAAATATATGGCATTTATTATTCTCCCCAACATATCTTATGTTTACTTCCATGTGCATCTTCTTTTATGAAATCTTAGTTTCATGATGAGTTTATGTAAATTGTGTTGTTGTAGATTATACATTACTGGAATTTGTTCTTTAATTATTTTTATTGTTAAGTATTATTTCATCGTGTAAGAAAACTAATCTCTATGATGGATACTACAAATGCCACTTCCAACACATACAGAGAGAATGATGTTCCTTCTTCTAACCCACCTTAGTGTTAAATTTTTATCTTAATTGCAGAATTACCATAGTACCTGAAAATAATGAATAACCAGAAGCATTTGACTTTAGACTTATCAAAGTTCTTCTTGTATTCTTTTTCCTTTTGATGAGGAAACTTTTTTTCACAAAAGGATTTCTTTCCTCTCTTTGTTCTTGTTGTAAGAGCAAGGTTCTCTTCTTTAGATAACACATTTTTGCTTTGAATTCTCCCTTCTTCTTGTAGGAAATCAAGCCACAATATTTCAAAGTTTGGTTGCACTTATTGACCATTTATAGTGGAAAAGAATGTCTCCCATGAATATGGAAGATCGTCGACAACGATCTGTAAGAGATTATCATCATTGACAATGACTCCAATACTTAAGAGTCGATCTCTTGAGAAATCTTTGTGAAGAAGCAAGCAAAATTTTTGTCCTTCTCCATCTTTAGATTGCAATGTTTGTTATTCAAGGCTCTCTTTCCTTGAAATATGTATGGTCAACTCTCCATGGTTCTTTGTTTGAAACATTCTTATTTATATTTGAGACTTTAGCTTCATCATGTCACTCTTAGCTTCAACATTATTCTTGGTTTGCATAATTTCATCCCTCTACTGATATTCAACACACTTTCGATAATAACTTTTTTGTTAGATAATTCTCATCATCAACATGCTCATTGGTGTCTATTATACCATTTCTATACATTGAGCTTTAATAACATGATAGGGATTTGATTCCTTGCTTGTATCGCATGTGAATATGTTGTTTTAAACTTTTGTTTGCTTCACTATTTGTACTATGGTCCTACCTTAACCCCCTTAAATATCTTACTAGAAAGTTCCACCTACTAAAAAATTCCTCCACTAAGAAGGCTTACTACAAGGTTTTGCTTACTAGAAAGTTCATTCACTAGAAACTATAGAAAGGATTGGAAGCAATGCAATAAGATGCCTTATGAAGTATATTGTAATTGGATTGCTTCTCATCTGAAGGTTTACCCCTTGAAGAGGCAAGTGAATATTGATTTCATTAATAAAGGTATTGATATTGTGGTATTTTCTTATCTATAATTGTCTATTGTTGTGGAAGTTTTATCCTTTTTATTCTAATTTTTTTCCATATTCTATTATTTCTACTCTGAGTTTACTATTTTGTTATTAAGGCACATAACATTTGGTGTTAGATCACTTTCTTGAGTTGAACAATTTAGATATTTTTTTTAGGATAGATATGTATTCTAGCATATATAAATAGCACGGTGA
>LPNX010221769.1:335229-359622 GCA_001517045.1 Pseudotsuga menziesii | reverse complement strand
GTCAACATTAGCCACTATTATATTCTCTACCCAATTAAACAATAAGGGGAATGTTGAGATGCAATATTTAATTGGCTAAATATCACTTTTTCCATCTTTCCTAATTTGTGTCCCCAAGTCAATATTAAGAGGGAATGTGGGTGGTATGTTGTATAATGTTGAATTAAAGGAAATTGAGTGTCATTAATGTAATCCCTCAATGGTATGTTATTAATGTGGTGGTTAGAAGGTGGCCTTAGTGGGCCCTTATCATATGGTTAAACCCATTTTTTTTAGTTGTGATCATTTCTTGAGTAAAGGGGTGGGAGGGGGATCCATAGACCACCCTTGGCCATGAACATGGATAGAGGAGGAAGTTGAATAGTTGAGGCAAAACCCTAGCGACTATACTTAACATGAACTTTAAATTCATAACGTTGTTTCTTATTGTGCAACGCTTGTGACCACATGCATATATAACTGAATGAAAAAATAAAACAAAAAAAGTATCACAATGAGATGTTATGCACGATTTAGATAATCCATGTTGTTGTGGATGAGAGTATTCCCTTTTATTTATTTCTCTAAAACAACCACTATTTGTTACGCTACCCCCACATGCATATATAATTAAATTAAAAACTAGAAAAGTATTCACAATGATATGGTATGAGTCATTTGAATAATATACATTGATATGCATGAGTGTATGCCCTTCATTGCTTTCTCTAAAACAACCACTCTCTACTATGTTCATCTTGTTATGTCACTAAACCCATCAATGATCATATCTAGGGTGTATGAGTTTGCTCATGTTCATTACTATGTTCATCTTGTTATGTCACTAAACCCATCAATGATCATATCTAGGGTGTATGAGTTTGCTCATCCTCTTACTAGTTGTGCAACTTCTTTATCGATCCTCCTAAGCATCATTAAACTTTTGAAGCTTCATTGATTTTTGCTTTCACATCCAAATAAAATCTCCATAGATTTTTGGAATAAAAATTTAGTCCATATAAGGATGTAGGTTTTTTTTTCCCAAAAAAATTCACAGCATGAATTAATTATTAAATCGAAGGACATATTATTCATTGGATATGGAAGCCTTAAATGTTAATATATTCATAGGAGAATCACATATAATATGTCATAAATACATAAACCTAGTCCTGTAGTGTGCACATGCATCTATATATGGAAAAAAGCATGCAATATGTCAGTGTTGTTGGTGAGTAGCACTCCTATAAAGCCCATATAAAATGGGAAATAATTTTATACAAAAAGAGGTATTGGATCTAGTTCTTTAATGGTATCATTGTTGGTCTCCCAAGAAGTGGTAGTACCTTCATAAAGTTGTAACCCTTCTTTGATAATTGATCAGCCATTTGATTCCTCTCACAGTAAATGTGCTTGAATGAAACCTCTCGAAATAGTTGCAAGATGTTGATAATATCCTCATAGATATGCCTAAGGTATATGTTCTTACACGGCATTTTGTGTGAGAGCCATTCTATGGCTAGGAGAGAATATCCAAAAACTTGAAGTTTCGAGCAGCCAACATTTTTTGTAAGTTTTAGGACCATCAAAACCACAGATAGTTATGCTTTGTTATTTGTTGACAGGCCAAGAGCCACTGAAAATTTGTATGAGTGACTATCTGAAAGATAGAGGAGGCCACTTGTGGCTCCATTGCATGTTCTACCCTATGCGGTTCCATCAAAAAAATACCATGGCCTCGTGTGATCAATCTGAGGAGATGGATGTATAGATCTGGTAGTGTACTAGGTATCCCGAGGGAAATGATGAAGGATATCTAAGCTCTTGGAAACATATATCTTTGGTGGAATGTCAATTTCTTGAAAGATATTCTTGTTCCATGCAAGCCATGTTCCCCACATGAGAAATAGAGTTAAATATTTGATCTCCCACATAATAGGATTGTCCATCCATCCTTAATTGAAAGACCTCTTCAAATATTAGTCCATCCCATATGAGTGGTCCACCCAATACCGTGGAAGCATATGACCACATATCAATGAGTGGTCCACCCAATACCGTGGAAGCATATGACCACATATCAATGAGTGGTCCACCCAATACCGTGGAAGCATATGACCACATATCAATGAGTGGTCCACCAAATACCGTGGAAGCATAGGACCACTCTTCTACACATTTCTTTAGATGTTGGTTTGGTGAGGGGAATGGGAATAGTAAAAGAGCGGAGTTGTTGGCATGTTGGGGTTTACTATATGTTTCTTTAGTTCAGGGATGTGCAAAGATTCACATTTGTGGAGATTCCAAATGTTTTGTGAACTAGATTTTTTATCATTTACACTTAAATGTGGTAGACCTTTCTTAATAGAAGGATATTGTTATAAGACTAAGGAACTCTTTCATATATTTCTCTTTCCATCATGTGTTTCGGGAGTTATACTAGGTAGCAGAGAGCTTATCTAAGAAGGCAATTGATGAGGATTTTGATGTCCTCAAATTTGAATAATTTCAAGACATGCCTTTTTTGATAAAGGGGACCCTGAATCTCTTTTGAGGTGTCATACTTCAGTTATATTTTTCCATATTTTTATATATGTATACGTTTGAGATTTTTGCTATATTTTGAGGTTTTGTGAGCTTTATTTTAAGCTCAATTTTACCAAGTTTTGTTACATTTTTATATTTTGGTCCTTTGACTATGATGAGGACATTGTGAGACTATGATGTACATTTTGAATTTATCTTACAAGATGCAAGTTTCTACATCTAATAGAAATTGGTTTTTCCTTTTAGAAAACCAACTATGTCGTGATCTTTACATTGTCTACTCTATTTTTTACATTAATTAGAAAGCACGAAAAAGTTCCAACCTTTGTTGAACGATCATGACGATGAGCTTGTCTTGTAGTCCTTTCAATTAAAATTTATTAAGATATGGGCTTACATCCATTGAAATGAAAAGCAATATATGAATCTGATTCATTAATAAATATAATAAAACATTCAGTGCAACCACTTGCACTGATTGTTTTATTATATTGATCAATGAATATGAATCTTATATTGCTTTCCATTGCAATGGATTTAAGACTATTTCTTAATAAATTTTCATTGGAAGGACTACAAGAGAACCTCATCGACACGATCATTCAACAAAATCACCCAGTAGCAATTATATTTTTTTTATTAGTACAAAATGTCGTCAAATATCCGACAGACACTTTCAACGAACTTGAAGCGTTCTCATTGTAAATTCAACTCTACTACCAAAGATAAACCTTGTTAAATGAATAGCATTATTGTCGGATATTCTAGAGAAAACAAAAAAAAATGGAGTTAAGTATGACGAAACTTTGGAGCTAACGCCGATGATTTATCGTCGAGAATATCCAACTGATCTGTGTTGATTTTCAGTAAGTTTTTAGTGATACCATGACTATCGTTTACCCAACGTTGATCCGTAGGATATCCAATGAATATAGGTTCATCGGATTTAATGATGAAATTCCATTAACGACCAAATAATTTTAGAGTTCGTCTAATAGCCGACAAAATTGAGTCAACTATCTGACAAACCATCGTTGGATTTTAGGTCCAAATGTTATAGTGATGCCTTGGGGGATATGAGTGATTGTAATCCAGTATATCAGCAGTCCCTCAATAATAGATTTAATGAGTATAAGGAATCACGCTCTAGAGAGCCACTTATTACACCATTGATTCAATTTTCTCTCTGCATAGCTTATCAACCAGCCCCTATCATTCATGTGATAATCATTTGGTTTGATTAGAAAACCAAGGTACCTCATACCTAAGTTGATATCACATTGCTCATAATAAAATATACTATAATTTAATCCATTCATCAACTTCAAGTTTCAAATTCATAGAAGATAGTGATGATTTTCGAGGGTTCATGACCATACCTGTAGCTGCTTGGAATAGCTTGATGATATCTTTTCTAGATCCATGTGAGAATATTAGAATATCGTCAACGAATAAAAGGTGCATGATATAGAAAATACCCTTGAAGTAGTATCCCTTGAGTGTGCCATGGGATCTAGCTCTGGAAATCACCCTACTCAGTCCTTCCATAATTAGGATGAATAACAGTGGTGCAAGTGGGAAACCCTACCTAATCCCCCTACCAGGTCTGAAGAAATTGGATGTTGACCCATTGATAAGAACAACAAAACTAACATATTTAACACATGATAGGATCCAGTAAACTATCGGTAGATCAAGCCCCAACTAAGTAAGTGTTATTCTCAGAAACGTCCATTTTACTATGTCATGCGCTTTAGATAGGTCGTCTTTAATGATAATTGTAGGGGTCTTTTTAGTCTTAACCTAGTGCAGGACCTCTTATACGATGCCAATGGCATCATGAATTTGTTATCCCTCAAGAAAGTAAAATTGTTCGAGCAATATAGTCTTTGAAAAAATACCTCTGAGACGACTGGCAATAATCCTCGCGATCAGCTTGTAGATGCAGTTACATAGTGTGATAGGTCGTAGTTGTTCTATCCTGGTAACGTGATCAACCTTTGGTATCAAAGTGAGGAAAGTTGTATTAAAATTTGTTAGGACTTTGCCTTTTATCTGGGATTCTTCAACGACGGATATTATACATTTCTCAATGAAATCATACATGTCGAAGTAGAATTATATCAGCAATCCATCCGAGCCAAGGATCTTATCTGGATGCACATCTTTGATTTCTAGATTGAGCTCCTCTTTGCTAATGGGATCATTTAGATCGTTGTTCTAATTCCCATTGATGATACATGGTAATTGGGAAATAACAATCATTGAGTCAATAGGGGTCGAATGATCTTCTTTGAATAATTCAAAGAAACATTTGATGCCAACATCTACGATAGAATGAAAACCCATAACCAAGTTGCCATCAGAGTTCTCAATTTTCGATATAGAGTTGGTATGGATTATGTGGTTGATTAAGTTGTGATAATACTTTGAATTTGAGTCCCCTAATTATAACCAAGTTACTCAAAGTTCCCTAATTGTAACCAAGTTACTCAAAGTCCCCTACTTGTAACCAAGTTACTCTACTCTTCATCCTAAGAGTAGCCTCTTTATCAACGAGCGATTTAAACTTTAAGTTTAACCTTTTGGACAATGATCCACCCAATTTACATGGGTTTAAGTGATAAATTGATTACCATTATGTACACATTTCACGTATTATGCTCACAAGTGACCTACAATTTTCAAAGTACATAAAAATTGTCTCGAGTGGATTTAAAAGTGAAAATAATGACATGTTACGTCATTTACCAAGTTTGTAGATACATATAGGCGATTGTGGTAAATAATGTTTTACATAATTTTGATAAAAATACATATATTCCTTTATTCACTTCTCGAAATTATAACATTCAATCAATTAATTATAATGTTTGTAAAAATATATTATTATTTTTAAACTTATCAAATGTGACGGAGGATAATTGCATTTTAACTTTTGTAAGCATAAATAACATGAGAATATATAACAAAATTTTGATTTAGTTTATCATTATTATAATCTTTTTATGTCGTTTCAGAGTAAGTGTTTGTGATAATATTTTAAGGGGTGAGTTAATAAGTGGATGATTTTATTTAGATAGTGAGTTTTTTGTTTTTTTTTTTTGTTTTTTTTGTTTTTTTGTTTTTTTATTTGGTTATCTTAAAATGGATCAAATTTGTTGGAGCAAAGTTGCATGGTCAAAGTTTCCATTAATTAAGTGGAATTATGGCTTTCAACAAATTAATGTTGATTTAGAGCTCTCTAGAGATCGCTCGCCGCCGCAGCCCTGTAGGGTTTCTTGCTGGGCGATCCGTCTCAGGCCGCCCCCATGGCTGCACCTGGGGGAGGGCTCTCCCCTCCCTCTCCTCCTTCCTCTGCCGCAGAAGCCTTCAGAAGGTTGTTATCGGCACCTGGATTTAAGCCGGTGGCCCCTTCCATTCCGAAGTTCATCAAAAAACTTGATGCAGTCCCTGAAATTGACCTTCCGATTGAACAACCCATCAAGATCGCTCTGGCTCTTGCTGAGCGTGGTTTGGTTGGGCAGTTCATGGGGCTATGGCCCTCAACAAGAACCACAGACGATTGGATCCAAAGGAATTGGAGACCTCAGCTCAAGAACAGTGTTACCTGCTACCCGGTTGGACGAGGATTCTTCATTTTTGAATTCATATCCAAAGAAGAACGAGATCTTATCTTCAGAAGCGGCCCGTACTTCATGGGTACCCAAGGATTGTATCTCAATAGATGGACTCCGGATTTCAACGCTGAAGTCGATGTCCCGAAAGAAGTTCCAGTGTGGGTAAGGCTCCCAAACCTCCCAGTTCACTGTTGGAACATCCAAACCCTGGAAAAAGTGGGAAATGCTCTTGGGAGATACATTGACAAAGCAGAGAACAAAGGTCAATACTCCTGTGCCAGAATCTGTGTAGAAGTCGACCTGGTGGCAGGGCTGCCTGAAGCAGTTAAACTGAAAGTTGGAGATTGGCACCATTACCAAAAGCTGGATTATGAACAGCTTCCGTTCAATTGCCGTCACTGTCATGAGCATGGACATTTTCAGAGAAACTGCCCCCAAATTCAGGTCCATGAAGAGGGAGAAGGCTGGCAAAAAGTTAAGAAAGGGAAACCAACTAGCAAAAACCAAGAAAAAAAGG
The DNA here is from genome assembly GCA_001517045.1 of Pseudotsuga menziesii. Classification (NCBI taxonomy): domain Eukaryota; kingdom Viridiplantae; phylum Streptophyta; class Pinopsida; order Pinales; family Pinaceae; genus Pseudotsuga; species Pseudotsuga menziesii. Next base: position 352,959 of record LPNX010221769.1, on the reverse strand, counting down.
CAAGGGGGGGGACATGCAGAACCAATCAACGAGCTCAAATAAACCTAACCAGGAAGCCACTAAAGCTGCACCAATCGTCATTCAAGAGGCTGAAGAACCACGGAAGGCCAGCGATCCAGCTGGAAATCAAACTGGAAATTAGCTCAGCAGTAAAGAGATAGAACCTCAGGTTGCAGATCCATTGGAGCCTAGGGAAATACCCCAATCCAATCCAGGAGTTTCCACTGCTGCTGAGACCTCTGGTCCATTCAAAGAAACAAACGAGGACCCTTTGCTTCTAGAAACGGATCCAGGTGAAGAAACGGACGAGGGTGACTCATCTAGCAGTTTGCCGGCGGCTCCCATCAAAAACCCAAGAGGGAGGAAATCAAAAAAGAAGAAAAGAGAGGAAGCAACATATCTAGCTGTCCTTTAAGGATCGCAAAAACTCTAAAAGGTATTATGCACACCAGATCTAAAAAAGGAACAGCTACGACCTCAAAAGGGGCCACCTCCCCCTCCCATAGTACTTAATGAGGTACATCTCCTGGAATTGCAGAGGCTTAGGTTCTAATCTAAAAGAAGAAGCAATGAAAGACCTGGTCCGAATTCATAACCTTGAGATTCTGCTAGTCCAGGAGACAAAATTGGAGGAAGCTGCTATCCTCCAAGCTGGGAAACAGTTCTGGAAAAAAGGTCCTGGGATGGCCAACAGCTCCAGAGGTGCTTCTGGAGGCATCGCCACCTTTTGGGACTCCAACCTTTATGATCTTAAAGCTAAAGAACGAGCGCTGCATTGGGTTTTCACAAAGCTCATCCACAAAGTTTCTGGGCGCACTGTAAGTCTTTTCAACCTCTATGTCCCCGTCTTACATTTGGAAAAAAAAGATTGATGGAATATGTTAGAATCCTTTCTCAACTTGCAGCACCTTGATAATATCATAGTAGCAGGCGACTTGAATGTCACCCTGGCAGCAAATGAGAAAAAAGGAGGCTCACTGGTCAGAGACCCAGCGAGGGAATGGGTCGAAGATATCATACTTGGATGGGATCTTATTGATATAAAGCCTGCTAAAGGTAAGTTTACTTGGACTAATAAGAGAATTGGACCTGGCCATGTTGCTGCCCGGCTTGACAGGTTCCTAGTTCAATCCTCCTTTCTTTCCCTGGGTCTCTTAGCTTCTTCCAAGATTCTCCCTCATTGCACCTCTGACCATAAGCCCATCCTTCTTGAGCTGGCTTTAGACCAAGATCTCGGCCCGATCCCCTTCCATTTTAGTCCTCTCTGGATCCAGCATGAGGATTTCTTGCAAGTAGTTGCTGACTCCTGAAAAACCCAAATAAGAGGATCGGTGTCCTTCATTTAGGAAGCAAAATTAAAGAGGCTTAAGCAGGACCTGAAAAACTGGGCAAGGCGCATTACCTCTCCCTTATCTAGAAGGAAAATTGCTCAAGCCGATATGGAAACTCACCAAATCCTCATGGATGCCTCTCCTGTAACTGATTGCCTTCTTCGAAAGGAAGAGGACCTCCAGAAAGCTTTCTTCTCGGCTTGCAGGCTGGAAGAAGAATATTGGAGGCAAAAATCCCGAAATCTCTGGCTCTTAAGTGGGGACAAAAACACAAAGTACTTTCATAAGCAGGCTGAGGCTCGAAAGAACTACAAAGCGGTCTCTGAAATAAATTATCAAGGTGACCTGCTCAAAGACTTTGAGGGAATCAAGCAGGCAGCCTTGGCTACTTTTAAAGAGTTATTCACAGCTCCCTTGGGGGTTTCGATTGACACCTCCTCCCATCCGTTTGATCTCATATCGCCTCTTATCAATCCTGGGGAAAACAATCTTCTTACTGCTCCTGTCACGATGAATGAGCTTAAAGAGGTCCTCTCAATTATGAAACCTAACAGTGCTCCCGGTCCTGACGGCTTCACAACAAGATTCTTCACCTGCTGCTGGTCAATAATCAAGATTGATCTTTTAAAAATTATCCAGCATTCTCAGATGGTCAATAAACTGGGAGGAAACACGAATTCTTCCTTCCTTGTGCTGATCCCAAAAGAAAAAGGTGTCACCACCTTCAACCGATTCAGGCCAATCTCTTTGTGCAACACAGGGTACAAGATTATAACCAAGATTATTGCCTCCAAGCTTAAAAGAATTCTGCCCAGGATTATCCCGAAAAATCAGGGAGGATTCATCAAGGGAAGGAAAATCCTTGACAACATCATTCTCGTCCAAGAAGCAATTCACTCAAGCTATCAACGTAACGAGAAAGGTATGGTCATTAAACTTGATTTAGCTAATGCTTTTGACCGTGTTAGGCATGACTTTCTATTTGCAGTTATGGCTAAATTTGGCTTCTCTTCAGCCTTTATAAACTGGATCAAATCCTGTGTGGGTGATCCGTGGATAGCCCCTCTAGTTAATGGAAGGCCTACTGGCTTCTTCAAAGCCTCTAGAGGACTAAGGCAAGGCTGCCCGCTGTCTCCTCTCCTCTATGCCATTTAAGCTTCGGTCCTTAGCTTTCAACTTAACCTTTGTCAGGAAATCCACATGCTTCCAGGCCTAAGAATAGTGAATAATGTTCAGGACATAAACCACGCTCAATTTGCAGATGATACTTTGTTATTAGGAGGAGCAAACATCCACTCAGTCGAGCACTTTAAACAAGAGCTAGAAATATACAAGGAGGTGTCCGGAAGTAAAATCAATTTCCAAAAAAGCAAAATCTTCAGCTAGAAGTGCTCAGCAAGAGAGATTAGGGAAATAGCCAGAACGCTTGGGATGGAATGCACTATGGATTGGGACAGCTTCATTTATCTTGGCATCCCCATCTGCAAAACCAAAATCAAATCAGTGAATTGGGATACTATCTTAGACAAAATTAAAATCAAAATTCAAAATTGGAGCGCCAACTGGCTCAACCTAGCAGGAAAGACCATTCTTATAAAAGCCGTTATAAATAGCATGCCTATTTACCATTCTTCTATTCTGCTCGCCCCAGGCTCGGTTATTCACAAATTAGAAGATCTGCTCAGAAAATTTATTTGGGAAGGGGGCAAAGGGAATGAAAAGAAACTCCATCTAGTGAGTTGGGATAAGATCCAAAAACCCTGTGATGAAGGAGGGCTTCAAGTGCGGAGTTTATCCACCCAAAACCTGGCTTTAGGAGCTAAACTGCTTTGGTAGCTAGTCACAGGGAAAGAAAGCTGGAGCAAGAAAGTTCTGCGCAAAAAATACTTTCCTAGAACAAGGAAGAGATGTCTGGACATGCAGCCCCCACTTAGAAATGGTTCTCCGGTTTACAACTTATGTATTAAAGCGCTGGAATCATTCAAAAGGAACCTATACTGGATTCCTGGGAACAGGAAAACAATTAGAGTATGGGAAGATTCCATCCTGGGAGATACTCCAATTGGATCTCGCATGGAAGTGGACAACATCAAACACTGGCGACTGAATAAAGGAGCCACCTCGCTGTGGGATCTGTCAACATGGGAAAACAATAACTAGATTGGCTGGGATCTAGGCGACCTCCCTCCGGATCTTGAAGCAAAAGCTAAAACACTAACAAATCTTCTCCAAGGCAAATCTCCCATTAAAGAAGGAATCAGAGATAAAAGAGGGTGGGGAAACAATTCAGGAAATTACTCATCCTCAGAATTTTATACGAACTTAAAAGCAGTCCCTTATGCTGCTCCCAACCCAGTGGTCTGGAAGTTTCTTTGGTCAAAAGCCTTCATCCCGAAAATTGACATATTTTGTTGGACGCTGGCCCACAATAGCATTCTCTCTGGAGAAAACCTTAAGAAAAGAGGTATGGAAGGCCCAACTAGATGCTCTCTTTGCAAAAACGAGGAAGAGACCTCGGATCACATCATCCTTGTTGTCATTTCTCCAGAGAAGTTTGGAAAGAAGCCATGAGGCTAAACCCAGGCATCAATCTCCCAGACACTATCCAAGAAATTCTTTCAAACTGGATGAGTCTCTCTCTGTATCATCTGGCCAAAAAAACTCTCCTCCAAACTGCCTGGAATTGGTTTCCAAAAGCCATCTGCTGGAAAATTTGGATTGAAAGAAACAATCGTATCTTCAGGGGACAAGAAAGCCATCCCTCTAAAATAGCAATACAAGCAAGAACAATTCTTGGGGAAGGCCTTGAACACAACCACTCCCTGAATAATACTACTCATCTTCTGCCCGAAGAGTCACATTGGCTAAGCTTGCTTGTCCCCAACCACCATAATCGATCCCCCCCAAACTCCCAGTTTTCTCATTGGGAAATTCGGCTTGATGAACTTGATTTCATCAGATGGAAAACCTCTAGGAATGAACTCTGCCTCTTCTTGGACGGAGCTTCAAAGAGCAATCCTGGCTCAGCTGGTTGCGGTGGGGTTATTACAAAGGCTAATGGTACTGTGCTCAGCAATTACTCTTGGGGTCTAGGCATTGAATCAAATAATAAAGTAGAATTCTGTGGACTCTTGCAAGGATTGAGGATAGCACTGTCCAAAGGAATTGCCAATCTTTCGGTATATGGTGACTCTCGGCTACTAATTCAAGCTCTAATAAGGGAAAAGCGTTCCTCTCATCTCCAACTAGCACAAATTTATCAAAAAATTCACCTTCTTAGCAAAAAATTCTAATCCATCATATTCTTCCATGTACTTAGAGCACTGAACTCGATGGCAGACAAAGCAGCAAATCAGGGGACCCTCTTAGGCAGAGGTATCTTGCACAAGGATGGTGAGGAAATACGATGTGACATCCCCTAGCTGGAGCAGATTTAGGATCATCAGCCGGCGTTCCCATTTGCTTGGCAGTGCTCCTCTGTACCGCGAATCTCCTCTATCGACTGGCTCTGGCAAAAAATCAATGCATCACGATTCTGGTCACAAGCACCGCGTGACTCTGTCTCCCTCCCTCATAGTTATTTATTCAACACATTCCTCCCTCATTACCGCAGAAGCTTTGAAGAGCCAGTGTTTTGATGTTTCTCTGGAAAACAAGGAGAAAGCCATCGCTGCGAGGCCAAGGAGAATCCTTACACTGTCAAATCGCTCAGCAATCTCTCGTCACTTGCCGATCCAGGAAAAGGTTGCTAGCCAATTGCAATGGCGTCTCATGGATCTTCATCAGAATTAGGACCTTCAATGGAAGACCGGATTGAATCACTGGAGAACTCAATGGGGAGGCTCAGAGCACGTTTGGATAACCAAGACAAGCTCCTGCAAGCGACATCCCAAGCAGGAGAGCAAACTTGGGACATCCTAAATGAAGATCTCAGGAAGCTGCGCGCAGATCATTCAGCCTCATCAGAGAACCTGGAAAATTTCCAAGAGGATGTTCGCACCGGTTTCAAGGATGCTGTAAACATTCATGGAGACTTTGGGAAACGCATCAGTGCACTAGAGACTTTTGTCTCTAAACTGATAGCTAGACTGAACAAATGAAGATCACCATACTGGAAATCAATAGTCTCTTTGTCAAGCAGCGACCTTCTCTTCTGCTACACCAACGTTTCTCTGCCTTTTTTACTGTATTCGACCCGTTAGGCTGCTATGGATAGCTAGATTCATTTTGAAAAAAATCTAACACTGCTATGTAGAAATGAACAAATATCAAAGCCTGTGGCAGCTGGTTTACCAGAATCAATATAATCTTCCCCGATGTTTTAGTTAAAATAAAAAATAAAAAATTAATGTTGATTTTGGGGGAAATTTTCCACTAACTAATAGGTGGGATTGTCCACTTACCAACTTTGACACGTAGCACATATGTTTATTGAAAAATTGTCCACGTTTGAAATTGGTAAAAGACTTGGCAATTTTGAGCGTCCATAAATGTGGGACTTAAAGTAAGAGAAACACTAAAATTGGGTGAAAGCCTTTGTGACCTTGAAAATCCACAAATGTGGGAATTAAAGTCAAAGCAACACTAAAATTGGGTGAATGTGCCTACAATCTTAATGGCATAGGGATGTAATGATTAATTAACATGTGGAAATGTAAAGTGATATTATTGCTAAGAATGACCCGAATATTTCTACAAGCAGACCATAACATCATAGACCATTTTTATCGCTCCTTCCTTTGTGACTTTGTTTAAGATAACTACTTATAATAACATAACCAAAATTGCAGAGTCTTAAAAGTCTAACCATCCATAAGGGAAACTCGACCAATAGTAGAACATGAGGTTCTCATTGAGAAGTTTCATATTTCTATAAAAAAAAGTACGTGTCCCCAGATGTGGGTGGTACACTTCTTTGTTCAACCCTTCCTTAATGAAAACACATGGTTTTGGGCTTGTGATGTGTGGGGAGTGTGGGAAGTTGTCACCACTATTAATATCGTATCTTAATAACATCATGGTTGGCAATAGAGGGTGGTTGGAATTTGGTTTGCGAAGTACAATGAGGGTGTTTTCCTTAATGGCATGCCCCCATCCCATTAGCACCTTTCCCCCTTGCTACAGGCAGGAACGACACCCTTTCGTCTATAGGACGGAAGGGTAGGGTTCCTGTGAGAATGGAAATAACTGAAAGAAAAACAAACAAAAAACGAAATGAAACAGAACCCCTACAAACAAGGTTAGGGCTAAGCTCCATAACCCTGCATCAAACTGTTAGAAAACTAAGAAATGGCTGCAAGCAATTAGTGGAGAACTTGCATCAAACTGTAAGCAAATAAACCTGCAAGAAAAATATGTTAAACAACTACAATAAACATGACAGAAAACAAAAAATGATACCTTCTATGGGTGGAAGTGGGCCACCATGCCCTAGCTTGGGGAGCACCTCTCTTAGGAATAGGAGCTTTGGCTCAATGGAGGAATGGAGGAGAGGGAGGGTGAATGCCTTGAGAGGCAAATGGTCTCAAGGCACTCACATGGGCAGCATAACGTTAGGGAGTGAAGGAGTCATTTGAGAGTGACCCCCACCCCTCTATTTATACTTTTTCTTGGGATTTTTAGGGTTTTAAGCCCTTGGTTGGGGCTTTAGCCCGTTTCGCCCAATCCTTAGCTCTTTTGGGGGTTTTAAGCCCTTGGTTGGGGCTTTAGCCCGTTTCGCCCAATCCTTAGCTCCTTTGGGGGTTTTAAGCTCCTTCAAGGGGTTTTAGCCCCTTTTTGGAGGTTTTAGCCCCTATGGGAGCTAGTTTGGCTCTTTTTAGGGGTTTTTAAGCCCTTTTTCATATTTTTAAGCCTTTTTGAGGGTGTGGGGGTCAAATGAGGGTCGTGCATGGATGTTCCTGGGTGGTGTAGGTCATGTGGAGCTTAGTGAGGGATTTTTTGGGTTAACAGGTTTCCCCTTGATGTGTGAGGGCAAGAGCTCATTGTATGGCCGAAGGACATCATTGGATTTTCTTGGGGAGAGGTGGTGCTTCCTGGGCTGGGGCATGGTGGCTTTTGAATTTTGTATTAATATGGTTCCCATCAATGGGTGAGATACAAATAATGTGTGACATGTATATGGACGAGGCGGGCATCCCCATGCTTGTAACGATGTCAAACGAATAATGTGATCTAAGCTCTATAATACAAGAACCGATCATGTACAACTGTTGTTACAATAGTGGTTGCCTCTATGAGAGGCTAAATACAATACTGATATGAAGAACTACTACATTAGACCGATGGCATTCTCATGGAATGCTATATCTTCATGACTGATGGTCTGCTAGATCTGGAACGGTACGTAGTTTACTAACAGAGAGTCAAAGTCGTTGTGGTACAAAGATGCTGCATCAATCATAAATCTATATATAAGCACTGCTGGGGCTTCTGAACATTGTCTCAAACGCAACTCGGAAATCACAACGGACATGAACCTGTTGGGGTCCCTCAAATAGACTCATCAATGTGCTAGAGTGAGGTGACATCTGGGGTCTTCAACCAAATACTGCACGAACCAATACACTGTACGAATCTCAATGGTGCGATGATGTAGCTGGAGTCGAGCACATGAGAAACAACCATCTCAAGAGGCACTAGGGACTCCTCTTAAGTGGTCCATGGAAATCATCAATGAGGTTAATGAAACCAGGATACAGGGACCTCTGGATCTATCCTTCCCTTCCCTGGTCAAGGCAATGGTGTTTCCTTGACCAAAAGCACGAGGGAGATAACCGAAAGATGTGAGACAATCTGAGGACTAGCCCACTGAATAGGGGGGGGGGGAGGGAAGGAGTTAAACAGGGGCAGAGGGAGTGTAGTGGACTCAAACTTCCTTTGTTTAGAGAATGACGGCAGGGCGGACTAGGTAGCAAATGAAACTGACTCATGGGAAAGGGATCATAGCTGTAACACCGGGAATGTAACTGCAGATGGGAAATACTTGGGGGAGGTGGACACTTTTGATATTGATGGGATCCAAGGAAGACACATCGCAGAGTACTCTGAACAAAGGTGACCCAAAGTGGGAATGCTGAAAAACTATTATCTGTGGAGTGGTGTCTAAAGACACCGTTGTGATACGATCTTGTGGATTTTTGGTGATCTTGAGAAAGTAAATGCTCGATGGTGCTTTCAATTTTAGAGAGTCTGAAAGCATGAAGAAGACTCCAGTGGGGGCTCTTTTTCGTTGGTAGTCTCCTGTGCTCGAAAAAGGATAAAAGTATACACAAGAGAGCTCTCCCATCCTTTAGGGGATGGGAGACTTCTTTACCATTGGTAGTCCAATCAGGCCAGAAAAGGTTAAACCTATACTGACTGGACGACCATTCAGATAATTTTACGAGCATGAATGAAACCAAGTTTGCTTGGTAATCTTTTCTTGATGAGAAGGCTGGAAAACAACTTAACGACAACCCATGGTGAGCTTTTTCGTAAGGTTCGGCCCCTCTGCCTGAGAAAGCATAAAAGGATGTAGAGGGGAACGGTCTTGACTTGAATTTGCCAAGGTGGTCCTTTTCATATGGTAGTCTACATGGTTCGCAAAAGGAGATAAACGAGACTATGTAGACACCCTTTCCTATACTTTAACAAGCGAGAAAGGAAGCAACTGTGCTCGGCAATCGTTTCATTCTTTTAGGAGTCAGAAAAGAGCTTAAAAGAAACTCCGGTATGGTCAACCGATCGCAGTGGTATAGGTGGTGCCCCATGTCAGGACAATGGACAGTGGTCCAAAGGTCATCCATGCAGTATGGATGGAGCAAGTGGCTCTTGAACATACCAATACATGCACGGGATAGATCGCGATAGAGGCATGCGAATCAGTGCGACAGACGCATGCAAACCGAGGTGGCTCTTGGGCAGAGGTCAGGAGAGTTGTGTGTGAGTTATGGTGGATGGACTTGACTACATGTGATGTGAGTGCCAGTCCGGAGGCATTTATATACCAAATGCATGTAAAGGAAATGATCCATCCTCCGGACAATGGTCTGGAAACCCGCGTAAGGTGCGGTGGGTGGATTAGACAACTATATGTTGAAATAAAAAAGATGTGCCTTCCGAGCGGTGGCCCGAGAACCCACATGAATGGCAGTAGGCAAGTGTGATGCAAGTACAGGTCCGAAGACACTTGTATCAGCACGATGTGGCTCGTAAACCGAGGTAACTTTCGGGAAGTGGTCCTGAAAATTACTCATTAAACATGAGACGATGGTCTCATTAGAAGATAGAGGACAAAATTTGAGCCCAGAGGTGTGAGAGGTGTCTCGAACAAGCTCCAGGTGACTCTGAACTTAGAAGCTAATGGTGCTGCCCCTAAATGGGGGGTTTCTAATTTGTGGAAAAAACGCTGAAAAATAAAAGGGAAAAAATTACGTTATATCAGGCATAGACTCTCTTGAGGTGGAGCCCGTTGCGTAGCTTCTTCAAGAGGAAACCATCTGAGTCAGCGCAGAGGTATGCTCCCTTGCCGAGACGAAGGTCGTTGGCAAGGTGGGGTGACAGAATTTGGTCATTTATGGGAAGAACCGATTCCACTCTATGGTTTAAAGGGAATGGGGTAAAACCGGAGGTAGTCTTACAGATCTCTTTGCCATCGTGTAAGTGGTGCCGTGATAGATCAAGTGGATCTTCCATAGCCAATGAGACGAAAGGGCGACTGGTGCTAGCAATCATGTAGATGGTATTGGTTGTGGTTTTGGTGGCCTTGCCCCCAGTCTCTATTTTAGGAATATGGGTAGGCTTGGAGATGGGAGGAGTCTTTGATGGACCTGGAGGTAGGTGCAACATCATCTCAATTGGCTGGACATGAGTCAGCACATCCTAGGGCCTCAGAGGTAGGGTAGGTGGTTCAAGGTACCACACAGGAACTCCCAGTGTGAAATCCTGTAAATTGCGGGTTGCCAAGACAGACTTACTCACGATCCCGAACGGTAGGAAAAGAAAAAGGAAAAGGATCGTGTTGAGTGAGAATGAACCCTAATGTTTCCTTGGTAACTGAGGTTGCGGTTGTGGTTGGGATTGCGGCTGCGGCTGTGGATGGAGCTGTAGCTGCGGTTGGTGCTGTCGCTACAAATGGTGTTGCGGCTGTGGATGGTGCATGTCATCCCATGGGTATTCTGGGGCGGTTAAGGCTTCAAGTATCTCCTCATCATTATGGAAGCAATGAAGAGACAGGTCTGACGGACCGTCGGTGATGGTGAAGATAAGGGGGTTTGTGGAGTTGGACATCGTGTAGATGGACATGGTGTCTGAAGAAGGAGGTGGGGGATGGACCTCTTCGATCATAGTGATCTCAGATTCCAGGGCATGTTGTCGAAGGTTGGCTAGAGCTGTTTGAAATTCGGACAAGTCCTAAAAGTGGTGAGAATAGTGTCCATACAATTCGCAAAGGGCGCAAGCATGGTTTGTTCTCAATGCCTTGTTTCTCACTATTGGCCCGCTTGGGAGTTCAACCACGGGGAGGTTTTTCGCTGTATCCATGGCATCCAAATGCATGCGGATTATGGGAATCTCAGGGCAGTTTTGAGTTGGATGGTCTTGTTCTTCGCAGACGGCGCAAGGCGGGATCTGTCGAGGTTCAGTGGTAGCTTTCGCATTTTTTCCCCTGGCCCTTTTTGGGTGGGGTGGTGCGGGTGCGGTGGTTGGCTTTTGCAGGTCGGGTGGAGAATGAGACTCGACCGCAATGGGTTGCATGGGGGTTAAGACTACCTGGGGTATTGGAGGTTGGGTCGGTGGATCAAGTTACCACATGAGAATTCCCAATGTCAAATTGGGTAAGTTTAAGGTAGCAGTACATGTAACAGTGAAGCACTAATCTTTATTTTGAGGATGGTACCCAACGCAAACCAATTTTTTTAGGGCTTAAGACCAATGCTCAACATGTCACTTATAACAATTGAACTTGGGAGTAGAGGGTAACAATCATTCATCGCAACAACCCAAGCTAAATTAAATTGAAAAATACTTATAACTATTGGAAATAAAATTGAGAGGTTACTCTGCAATTAAATCCATAGTTTGTCAACATTTGGAGCCTACTACTATAACTCTTCATTAGGACAAAGACAATTGTCGACATAATACTTGTAACTATTTCAATTAACATAAAAATAATAAAATAACCATTATATTAATAAAATGCACCACTTATAGCTATTTCTAACAACATAAAAATAAAAATCATTTGCAAACACTGTATAAGTATTTCAATTAACATAAAAATAATAAAATAACCATTATATTAATAAAATGTACCAGTTATAACTATTTCTAATAACATAAAAATAAAAATCATTGGAAACCATAGAACACATCCTAAATGTTACTAAATGTCATAAAAAAAATATTAATCATTATTATTATTTTTCTTACTTCAGTAAGGCCACCCCTCTATTTGATGATTGGAGTGAAAAAGATGAGCTAAACCAACTTTAGTATTGTCTTATGATATCATGCTTAGTGAAGTGGGGGCAACCCTCATTGAAATAATTGCTATGGTGTGACTCATAACATATCTAAAAAAGATTTAGCAAATGGAAGACAACAGATGGCCTAAGGTGGCCTTCAATAACATATTATGCAAAAGAAAGAAGGCTTGGATGCAGAAAAACAACAAATGGCTTAGTAAATGGGATATTTACCTGAACACATGTCCTACAAACAGTAAACTTGAGATAAATACCTTTGTTATCGTAAGTTCTACAAGCAAATTTGGGGCAAAGAGATAGGGAGAAAGAAAAATTACTATATTGAAGAGTTTAATCCCACCTACAACCATCATCAAAACGATTATATAGGGGCTAATATATCATGGAGGGTCAGAGTGCTTATTGCTCAACTAAGAACCAATTCCCACCAACTGCGTTGTTAAATTGGATGCTTCAAAAGACCAAAGGAAGCTTGGGAAGAAAGAATGTGTACTTTTTGCATCTCCGGAAAAGTGGAAACAGAACAACATTTCATTTTAGAGTGCGAGGCCTTCAAGGACAACAACGACAATTATGTGAATATCTTGACAACTAGTTTTTGGGTTAATGTATTCAATGAAGGGACCGTGGTGAAATTGGGGGAGCTCATCATCGAGCTAAGTAAGAAAATGGTGGAAATACAAAAATCAACGGGCAAGACAAGGTGTCCATAGACTATTTTTAGCCTCGCGAATGTTAAAAATAATTTATTTATTTCTTTCTATAAAAACATTTTCTCCAACTAAAACCTTAAAACCCCTACAAGAACCTTATAAGTAGGTTACATAGGTCCCATCGAGTAAACCTATAAACCCATTAAAATCTCTCTAGATACATAGGTCCCCATCAAGTAAACCAATAAACCCGTCCCATCGAGTAAACCTATAAACCCGTTAAAATCTCTCTAGATACATAGGTCCCCATCAAGTAAACCAATAAACCCCACACATGGGCCAATTAACCATTAATCTATCCCATTAACCATTTATCTATGTCTCAAAAAAGAAATGATTAATCTCATTGAAGCGTTTAGTCGGCTTAACTAGCAGAGTGAAAATCCTTGGGAGGTCTACATCATCTCGGATTTACTCTATATATAAAAGAAAAAAAGAGATCGGATGTACCGCATATATAAAAGAAAAAAAGAGATCGGATGTACCGTATATATAAAAGAAAAAGAGAGATGTGGCATAACTTAGACTGAAGATTGATTCTTGGCCAGAAGAAACTGAATCTGATTTCTTTGATTCATGTTAGATCGCGCTGGTTTAGGCCCACGATACCATATTTCATCAGTACAGGATGAGTAAATTCATTACACCAACTCCCATTATTATTCTTACTGGCCTTCTCAAATAATTCCGTGAGCAGAACAACAAAAATTGCAGTGGACCGCAATTTTGGGCATCTGATCAGAACAGTCGCGAGCTCCGATCATGGCGGTACCCTCCAATATTGGTGACACTAAGCTCTGTTCTCACTGGTACGTTCCTTCAATTACGTCAAAATTTCTTATATTCTGTATCATCCATTGTCTGTGGCAGTTCTCAGAAGGGTTTCAGGAATTCAATATTTCGGTCTTAGGGCAAATTTAAAATTGACACTGAAAGCCTCTAATTGGGAATTATCAATTTTTAATGTCTGGCAGAGCATAGTATTTATATTCAGTTGCTTTTGACAGTAAAACATTTAACTTTTCTCGGGTACAGTATTCAATAATGTAGAATTGCAATGGGAGGGTTAGCAGATAGACAGTGATGAACAAGAACTCATAAGTGGCGATGCTGGTGGGGATACCCCAAAGCAGGCGACGATTAGGACGTTGGTGCGTAATGAGCAAACGTTGGTGCGTAATGAACATTTAGTTCATTGCCCTGACCTTTGGCAATTCAATCTGTGTATGAGCATCAGAAGACATCAGAAGAACAGAATCCTAGTCAACGGAGAATTTATAACTCGTGACCAATTCTTAGATCAAAGCAGTGAGTACCGAAGGCTCATTACCAAGTCCACTAACGAGTCACTTCAAAAAATGATTTTCTTTGCTGGTGGCAGGCTAAGTTCATCCACATTACCAACTCCACCAGCGAATCACTTCAAAAAGGGATTTGTTGATGACCGGGTAAGCCCATCTGCACTATAGTGACACACACCCAGCTAGCTGGCACATGGTGAAGCCAGCGCCAAAGCTGTTAGGGAGACAGTCAAACCATAATCTCACTGAGGCTGGCATAGGGTGAAATCCAGTAGGTTGAAAGTTGAAACAAGTGCGCTCATGAGAACTTTTCGATTTAAACTTCCACAAACTTCGTCAGACATTTGATGTTCCGGTCTGGTTGTTTGTTTAGATAATAGTTTAGAGCAGTATTGTGACCAGACTCTTCGACGCTGAGTTGACTCTACTCTTTCAAGAAATCGAGTCAGAGTTAGCCAAACTTGGTTCTGAGGCATACTTATGAGTCGAAAGTTGCCAGTATTATCCAGCCTTGAAAGTCAAACATCACATAGACTCTTTTTTCATGTTTACACTGTATAATACAAAATTAACACCTTTGGATGTTCAAAATTTTACAGCTATGTACATGACATGTCAAAACGACATAGACCATGGCATGAAGCAAATTAAAGAAACTGATAAATGATACCACATATATCAGGATTGAGGGCCAGCTGAAGGCCTTTCCCCTGCCTCTGATCCGAAAATGAGCTGTTTTAGCTCAGAAACTCTGCAAATAAAGCTACTCCAGCTTTGAATAATTTAGCTATAAATATGAGCTTTTGCGCCCTTGTTGTCTTAGCTGTGTGAAAAAACCAGCATTGAATATGAGCTTTGAAAATTGTTCCCTAGTTTATAATGTAAATCATGAGCATTGAACTATTTTTCCAATGCTTTGCAAAAGACAATCACATAGTACATAATGGGGCATTGAATTCAGCTCCTGTCTTACAAAATCAATATATCTTCATAGAACAATTTTGCACATCCTGCATTATTGATAAATGCAAACGCACATAAAATAGGGGTTTTACAGTCATCGTATTGGTGAAAGGCTAAAGTAGGTGAACAGTATTGAATCTTTATCTTGTATTTTCTATTTGAATCGGTTGTATTTGCTATTTGATTGCAATTCATTGGTGTAGAAATAATAGATCAATGCTATGAGCATTGATGCTAAGAAGAAGCACAGGAAATAGATCTTGCTACTAAGAATTCTCACAAGCATACACAGGAAAAATAGAGAGAAGAAAAGAGACTGAATCACATGAATGAAGAGATGAATATTGGTGTGTATCCTTCCATTCAATAATGATGAATAATAGTGTACATAAATAGTATATCCCTCATAGGAAAATCGAATTGTATGGAAACAACTCATAAAGCTCAAAAATGCTGACTTACCAAAATATAGCAAACCCCCATAGGTGGCTAAAGCACTTCCCAAATCTATCAAGGACCTCACGAGTTGGCAAAAGCACGAGTGAGTTGTCAAGGAGATGGAAAAAACATGGTAATCTTAGAAAATGGAGAAAAACTAATGGAGGATGGGTTGGAAACAAAAGCTTCCAGTTTCCTAGTTGACTAGCTTTTATCTTATCCATAGAAAAGCAGGAAAAACAAAAAAAAAGAATAAAGCAGAATCTGCTGTAAAGTCCTGTATTTTAATTCTGGATGGTCAAAAGGTGGTCAAGATCAACCCAGAATTAGAAATAAATCATTCCTAGGATATAGATGGCATGTATTGACTTTAAGGTGTAAGTCGATGCCAACTAATGAAGCTAGTGGGTGAATAATTAATCAAATAATGATTAATTATTTTATCCTAAGTTATGAGTGGGTTTAATATATTCCAACAATTGGGGGTTCACAATTCACCTTCATATAGTAAAAGGCATATGTTTATCAAGTGGAACAAATTTACAGAAGACTTTAGTGCAGTTCATTGGTGTATTGATTAAGGAGCTTAGTTTTCCTTTATGAAAGTAAATTTAGCAGGTGAGCTAACGAACTCTTAAATACCCTTTTTCATACATTTGCTAATAGCTAAGATGGAGAAGGGGTTGTTTTAAAGAGCTGCAAGGGGCCTTGGTCTAATCAATATCAATTTAAAAACAAACTTCAAGGTGACTTAGAAAACAAAGTCGAATCTTCTATTGATATCCTATCAATAGTTTGGGAGTTTCGTAAATAGCTTAAATAAACAATAGATGTCAATCAACTGGGATAAGTTTGAGAACACAAACCTAAGCAAGGCCAATGTCTTACAATCAGACCTCCAATAGATCTAAGCATTGTGGAAGAAAAATGATATGGGAAATGGCAACAGCTTAGAGAGAGGTCTTACATTTAATTTTGCTCCAGATAAGACAATATTGTTTATGAGTATTGCTGAGGGTATACATATGTTTACTTATTGGAACAATGCTATCTTACATTCCTCAGAGCTCTACTTGTCTAGCCAGCCCCGCAAGAGGGATTTGAACATCGATTTGGAGGATAGCTGTTTTATCACCTGACTTCCCAAACTAGATCCAATTGACCACTTGTCCATCCAACTACTGCTAAACATACATTTTGTACATGTTAATCTTATCTCCTACCTTTTGGCTATTATAATCCAATATCTCTATGTAAACGTGCTGCTAAAAGATGTTCATAGTTTTATTCTGCTGGTAAAGAAATCTTTAAGTGCTAGAGGTGCTTGATTTCAATGACCAAATCGACTTACTTTCTAATACCTGAAGTCCATTATGCTCCTTGAAAGTTTGAGGCTTTAGCCTTTCACCCTTGCCTCCATAATAAATTTTATGAAAAGTAATGCTGCTATATAATTATGCTGTAATTATGTTAAGATTACTCTAAGGCAAGTCTTGCTGCTGCATTATAATTTATCTGAAATTGGAGAATTTATTTTTCCTGACACAAATAATGTAATAAATTGCTTAGTTTAATACAACAAGTCTTCCAAGGGTACAGCTTTGTGGTTGTTGATCAAAGGGTATTTACTATTCACCTATAATAATAACTTAATAAGATATTTAACCAAATAATGCTTTTGAATTGTTTATATTTAGAGGATCCTGTTACTGCCATATATAGGCCTTGCAATTTTCTCATCTGTTGAAATGTTAAGGGAAGGATGCACGTTATCTTTAGTTGCTAGTGAAGTGTCAGAGAATTTCATTTGATTGAATTTGTAAACCTGATGCAGTGAGAGAGAGGTGCCAGCTTCAAACTTTGATTTACACCATGGTCACTGTGTACGGAACTTAGAGCGCTGCAGTGTTTGTGGAGATATGATTCCGAAAAGTTGTGATACAGAACACTTCGAGGATACCCATGCTCCTGTATGTTTCTTTATTTTCTTGAAAAGTAGATATGCAGCATTTATTTCAATGTAGGTTATCGTTCAATTTTTTTTTAATATATATTATAGATTTCATCATTAAATTTTTAATGTTTGAAAGCCACCTTGATATCCTCTGGATTATTGGGCATACATGTATGTTTTGTCTGATCTCTCCTAAATGTTCTCTAGCCAGTTTTAGTTTCTTTACAAGATATATGATTCCTGTCAATCCCCTTTCCGGAATGGAAAGTGGAGGTACAAAGCTTAAGGTTATGTTACTAACATTTGTAATAACTTACTGGGAAAGAGGAGGTACAAAGCTTAAGATGATGTCACTAACATTTGTACACCCTCTATTCCTTTATGGGGTTCCTCTCAAAGGATGTTATGTTCCTTGGACCTAGTTTGGTCTTTAGTGGACATGAATATANTGAAGCATATTGGTTGTACATACATTGATGCTATGTGATTCCTTTGTGAATTAGAGCAAGAAAAATCCTTCAGACAATTACTAACACCAACTTGTTTGCGGTGAGGTTTCCAATT
>LPNX010221769.1:320514-335064 GCA_001517045.1 Pseudotsuga menziesii | reverse complement strand
AAGTGTCTTCAGCGAATTGTTACATGTGGTTATTGCGAGTTTCCACTGCCAGCTCTAGAACTTGATAAACACCTGGTAAGGCTTATTTCATCAAACTTTCAACTTATTTCATAANATTTGGGTGCCATCATCTCCTCACTGCCTGCAATGATGATTTATAGTTTATCCATAAAGGATATTTAATGCTTTGTACATGCATTCATCAATATGGAATTTCATATTGATTACATCTCCCCTAGTATACAAGTCTTTTTTAAAAGTGCTTAGGAAACATGCCCATAGGGGATGCACTGCAAAGAGTGGACTTCCTTTGGCTTAGGTGCCAGGTCTAAGGGGTATCTAGTCTGCCTAAATTGCACAAGACTTTCAGTTGGTCTCAATCCCATTGAGGCTTATGCCATATGGGTGGGGCAGAACATAGCGAAAGTGGAACGTTGGTGAACAGCTTAAAAGTTAACACTCCATTGACCTCCCTGAGAACTAACGCCCTGTTGGCAATGCATAAAAGTAAATATTAATTAAACTAGATATTAGAAAAGTCTATGGCACAGTCGTTAAGTATAACCTAGAAAATTGTAACTCCATCCAGGATATCTAGTACTGCCCTTATCAGAGAAATAAGCCAACCAAAGGCTAAAATAGAAGAGGCTTAAATAGAATCCTGAGTAGCCAATGTATCTGAGGCCTTTAAACATATATAAATTTTAGACTTTCCTTGTCACATGTGATTATCAATGTGAATTTTCATAGTCCATGCAGTTTGATTCCATCTTCTGCAGTAAATATTTTTTTATTTATTCTAACTGTTTCTTCAACTTTACATAGAAAGAATAAACAATGGCTTGCTTCCCCAGGCTCAATTGCAAGGAACAATCTCCCAGAAAGGGTTGTACTTGCACTTGGGGACCTTCCCTAGATTGGAACCTTGGTGGATATGGTTGAACAAGCCACCAACCTCATCAGTGAACCAACAATCCTTTGTCTATAGAACTCTTAATGATGTTTGATCAACGAAAGAGAAATCTATGAAAATCAGCCATGTATGGCTTAAATGCTACATGTCGAATCTATGGTGTAAGATTTTTCAATATATATGTATATCGAATGGCATGCACATATACACAATCACACTTATTTCTATATAAATGTGATATCTTATAACATCGCCTTGTGAAGCACTTTAAACATTTGATGACCAGGGATGGGCAAAGCACACCTTTTACAACATATAAATGACATATGAAACAGATAAGAAGATTGATTGGGAAGTGTTTATTCACAGATGGCTGAAATACCATCACTTATTTCACTAGTATCTTGGTGTTTAATTGAAAACCGACCGTTCAAGTTATGCTTTGTTGCATTGCTTGCATTTCCCTTGCTTGCATAGAACTTTGCCAGCCTTGTCTTTACTCGGAATCGATTTGGAGCCAAGTTTTGTCTACTTTGCAGTATTATATATCTTCTTCAAAGGAAAATATATATTTTGTCAGTATTGTAAATTGCAGGTTGCAGGTGGTGAATTTTTACGTCAGTTTTCTTGTCAGCTCTGTTTCTTTGTTCTATTTGTTGCTGTTATTCAAAGAATATAATTAGAATGGTTTGAAACTAATTTTAATTTATGTATAATTAATTTCAACAGTCCGATTCAGTAGATTATTTCTTTCACAATAAATAGTGCAAGGGTTTTAGCTTAGAAACTCTGCAAATAAATCTACTCCAGCTATGAATAATTTAGCTATAAATATGAGCTTTTGCGCCCTTGTTGTCGTAGATGTGTGAAAAAATCAGCATTGAACATGAGCTTTGAAAATTGTTCCCTAGTTTAAATTGTAAATCATGAGTACTGAACTATTTTTCCAATGCTTTGCAAAATACAATCACATAGTACATAATGGGGCATTGAATTCAGCTCCTGTCTTACAAAATCAATATATCTTCATAGAACAATTTTGCAGATCCTGCATTATTGATAAATGCAAAGGCACATAAAATAGGGGTTTTACAGTCATCGTATTGGTGAAAGGCTAAAGTAGGTGAACAGTATTGAATCTTTATCTTGTATTTTCTATTTGAATCGGTTGTATTTGCTATTTGATTGCAATTCATTGGGGGTTCACAGTTCACCTTCATATAGTAAAAGGCACATGTTTATCAAGTGGAACAAATTTACGGAAGAGTTTAGTGCAGTTCATTAGTGTTTTGATTAAGGAGCTTAGTTTTCCTTTATGAAAGTAAATTTAGCAGGTGAGCTAACGAACTCTTAAAATACCCTTTTTCATACATTTGTTAATAGCTAAGATGGAGAAGGGGTTGTTTTAAAGAGCTGCAAGGGGCCTTGGTCTAATCAATATCAATTTAAAAACAAACTTCAAGATGACTTAGAAAACAAAGTCGAATCTTCTATTGATATCCTATCAATTGTTTGGGAGTTTCGTAAATAGCTTAAATATAAGAAACAATAGATATCAATCAACTGGGATAAGTTTGAGAACACAAACCTAGGCAAGGTCAATGTCTTAGAATCAGACCTCCAATAGATCTAAGCATTGTGGAAGAAAAATGATATGGGAAATGGCAACAGCTTAGAGAGAGGTCTTACATTTAATTTTGCTCCAGATAAGACAAAATATTGTTTATGAGTATTGCTGAGGGTATACATATGTTTACTTATTGGAACAATGCTATCTTACATTCCTCAGAGCTCTACTTGTCTAGCCAGCCCCGCAAGAGGGATTTGAACCTCGGTTTGGAGGATAGCTGTTTTATCACCTGACCTCCCAAACTAGATCCAATTGACCACTTGTCCATCCAACTACTGGTAAACATACATTTTGTACAATTTAATCTTATGTTCTACCTTTTGGCTATTATAATCCAATATCTCTATGTAAATGTGCTGCTAAAAGATGTTCATAGTTTTATTCTGCTGGTAAAGAAATCTTTAAGTGCTAGAGGTGCTTGATTTCAATGACCAAATCGACTTACTTTCTAATCCCTGAAGTCCATTATGCTCCTTGAAAGTTTTAGGCTTTAGCCTTTCACCCTTGCCTCCATAATAAATTTTATGAAAAGTAATGCTGCTATATAATTATGCTGTAATTATGTTA
The DNA here is from genome assembly GCA_001517045.1 of Pseudotsuga menziesii. Lineage (NCBI taxonomy): Eukaryota > Viridiplantae > Streptophyta > Pinopsida > Pinales > Pinaceae > Pseudotsuga > Pseudotsuga menziesii. Next base: position 331,954 of record LPNX010221769.1, on the reverse strand, counting down.
AGATTACTCTAAGGCAAGTCTTGCTGCTGCATTATAATTTATCTGAAATTGGAGAATTTATTTTTCCTGACACAAATAATGTAATAAATTGCTTAGTTTAATGCAACAAGTCTTTCAAGGGTACAGCTTTGTGGTTGTTGATCAAAGGGTATTTACTATTCACCTATAATAATAATTTAATAAGATATTTAACCAAATAATGCTTTTGAATTGTTTATATTTAGAGGATCCTGTTACTGCCATATATAGGCCTTGCAATTTTCTCATCTGTTGAAATGTTAAGGGAAGGATGCACGTTATCTTTAGTTGCTAGTGAAGTGCCAGAGAATTTCATTTGATTGACTTTGTAAAGCTGATGCAGTGAGAGAGAGGTGCCAGCTTCAAACTTTGATTTACACCATGGTCACTGTGTACGGAACTTAGAGTGCTGCAGTGTTTGTGGAGATATGATTCCGAAAAGTTGTGCTACAGAACACTTCGAGGATACCCATGCTCCTGTATGTTTCTTTATTTTCTTGAAAAGTAGATATGCAGCATTTATTTCAATGTAGGTTATCGTTCAATTTTTTTTTCATATATTATAGATTTCATCATTAAATTTTTAATGTTTGAAAGCCACCTTGATATACTCTGGATTATTGGGCATACATGTATGATTTGTCTGATCTCTCCTAAATGTTCTCTAGCCAGTTTTAGTTTCTTTACAAGATATATGATTTCTGTCAATCCCCTTTCCGGAATGGAGAGTGGAGGTACAAAGCTTAAGGTGCTGTCACTAACATTTGAAATAACTTACTGGGAAAGAGGAGGTACAAAGCTTAAGATGATGTCACAAACATTTGTACACCCCCTATTCCTCTATGGGCTTCCTCTCAGAGGATGTTAAGTTCCTTGAACCTAGTTTGGTCTTTAGTGGAAATTAATATAAATTTCAATTTCAATTTATCACTTTTAATGTACTTCACCTTTACAGGTATCGTGTTCACAGTGTGGTGTATCCATAGAACGTGAATTACTAGTCATCCATGAACGTGACAAGTGTCTTCAGCGAATTGTTACATGTGGTTATTGCGAGTTTTTACTGCCAGCTGTAGAACTTGATAAACATCTGGTAAGGCTTATTTCATCAAACTTTCAACTTATTTCATAAAGGCAGATTCAATATCAAATTGGCTTTCTAAAAGAACTATTTGGAGACAGATACAGGAGTGACAGGCTTACGATTTTGTGTACATGTTTATTACAGGACATCTGTGGGAATAGAACAGAGTATTGTAATCGCTGTGGCAAGTATGTAACATTGTGCGAAAAGCTAGCTCATGATTTACAGTTTCATAAAGGAAGTTCCGATGGCACTGGGGATTCCTCAAGGTAAATATGTTTTAAACTTTTGAAGTTATATGATGGATTGTTTAGGGGACAGTTAGTTTTTTCTTCTTACGGTCTGTACTTTGGCAACTGAAACATCAATTAGGCAATTTGATATAGTTCATCCTCTGGGTCAATCTGAACTCACCAACCATGATATCATGGTTTCCTCCAAGTTGGTGGAGAGGTTCTCTTTGACATATAGGTGATTAGTGGAGAAAGGAGAAAGGTGTCTTTGAGCTTTGTAGCATATCAACTTCCTAAGAGGGTAACTAAACTATCCAAAACTGTGGCATCTGGAAGGGGCGACTTGGGAATTCTCTCCATACAGGGCCACATATTTTATCTGATTTATCAATGAAAAGGATTTGTTTCACTAAGAGATTACAAGTTCTGAAGCATATTGGTTGTACATAAGGACATTGATGCTATGTGATTCCTTTGTGAATTAGAGCAAGAAAAATCCTTCAGACAATTACTAACACCAACTTGTTTGCTGTGACGCTCCCAATTATTTTATAGATTTTTCCCAGTCCTGAATGATGATTTCTGTGGGACTCATCCTATGTGCTAGGGTATGTTTATATAGTCTATCTATAGCTAGAGTATAAACATTCTCAGAAACACAAATATTAAGGTTACTCTCTAAAAATGGAAGGTCAAATTAGATTCTGAAATAATACATCGAGTTAAATGTCTCTGGCAAACTTACAAACTCATTTGGGTGCCATCATCTCCTCACTGCCTGCAATGATGATTTGAAGTTTATCCATAAAGGATATTTAATGCTTTGTACATGCATTCATCAATGTGGGTTTTCATATTCATTACATCTCCCCTTGTATACAAGACTTTTTTAAAATTGCTTTAGGAAACATGCCCATAGGGGATGCACTGTAAAGAATGGACTTCCTTTGGCTTAGGTGCCAGGTCTAAGGGGTATCTAGTCTGCCTAAATTGCACAAGACTTTCAGTTGGTCTCCATCCCATTGAGGCTCATGCCATATAGGTGGGGCAAAACATAGCGAAAGTGGAACCTTGGTGGACAGCTTAAAAGTTAACACTCCATTGACCTCCCTGAGAACTAACGCCCTGTTGGCAATGTATAAAAGTAAATATTAATTAAACTAGATATTAGAAAAGTATAACCTAGAACATTGTAACTCCATCCAGGATATCAAGTACTGCCCTTATCAGAGAAATAAGCCAACCAAAGGGTAAAATAGAAGAGGCTTAAATAGAATCCTGAGTAGCCAATGTATCTGAGGCCTTTAAACATATATAAATTTTAGACTATCCTTGTCACATGCGATTATCAATGTGAATTTTCATAGTCCATGCAGTTTGATTCCATCTTCTGCAGTAAATATTTTTTTATTCTATCTGTTTCTTCAACTTTACATAGAAAGAATAAACAATGGCTTGCTTCCCCAGGCTCAATTGCAAGGAACAATCTCCCAGAAAGGGTTGTACTTGCACTTGGGGACCTTCCCTAGATTGGAACCTTGGTGGATATGGTTAAACAAGCCACCAACCTCATCAGTGAACCAACAATCCTTTGGCTATAAAACTCTTAATGATGTTTGATCAACGAAAGAGAAATCTATGAAAATCGACCATGTACGGCTTAAATGCTACATGTCGAATCTATGGTGTAAGTTTTTTCAATATATATGTATATCGAATGGCATGCACATATACACAATCACACTTATAAGTTATTTCTATATAAATGCGATATCTTATAACATCGCCTTGTGAAGCACTTTAAACATTTGATGACCTGGAATGGGCAAAGCACACCTTTTACAACATATAAATGGCATATGAAACAGATAAGAAGATTGGTTGGGAAGTGTTTTTTCACAGATGGCTGAAATACCATCACTTATTTCACTAGTATCTTGGAGTTTAATTGAAAACCGACCATTCAAGTTATGCTTTGTTGCATTGCTTCCATTTCCCTTGCTTGCGTAGAACTTTGCCTGCCCTGTCTTTACTCGGAATCGATTTGGAGGCAAGTTTTGTCTACTTTGCAGTATTATATATCTTCTTCAAAGGAAAATATATATTTTGTCAGTATTGTAAATTGCAGGTTGCAGGTGGTGAATTTTTAAGTCAGTTTTCTTGTTAGCTCTGTTTCTTTGTTCTATTTGTTGCTGTTATTCAAAGAATATAATTAGAATGGTTTGAAACTAATTTTAATTTACGTGTAATTAATTTCAACAGTCCGATTGAGTAGATTATTTCATTCACAATAAATAGTGCAACAATGTGGCCTTTTCTTAGACTTTTGTTCAATGTTTAATGGATATGTGGATGGTGTTTTGTATTTGATTTTTGTGTGAGAAATGCCTCTATTTGTGAAGTCCTATAGAATTTTGATGTTCTATTCTTTATCTGTGGCATCAGAGAACAGCACAGGGAAAGTAGTGGCAGCTCACCACCAGCAGAATTCTCTCAGAGGGTTCCTGGGGAATGGCGACGAGATACCTCGCAGCGTCGTTGGCTTGTCACACTTGCAATCACAGGAGTTGCCATAGTTATAGGATCATTTGTTCTTCAAAGACGAAATCCGAGTCAGCAACAGTAACATGTATTTTTATTATTGTATATGCTTATGCTTAATTTGATGTCTCATATGATGAATGACAAATAAACCTTGTTTTGTCCAATAACACTGGCTGTATATGGCTGGTGTTATCTCCATGAAAAACTTCACATATCTTGTTGCCCATGACAAAATCTGGTATTGGGAAGTATATGAAATCACAACAGAGAGGACATCATTTTATGCCACTTTAATATTTTCCAAAGCTTTCCAGTAATAAAAGATCTTGTTATGGAACTTAAATTGCATTGATGTAAAACATGATCAAAATGTTGTATGGGTGCAGTCTTCAAACATATGGCTTAGCTATTTCAGGTGCTTTTAACTTATCCCTTGAAGGATTTTGCAGGATGTGATCAACTTTATTTTATGCACAATGACTGTTTCCTAATATATAGAATTAGAGTTCAAATAATCTATTATGAAGAAAAACCACAAGACGCCGTGCTTTCTATTAGCGATACTCAATAGACACTACTACAAGTATTACAAGTATCTATAAAAGAACACTACTACCATACTTTCCCCTCCTTAATCATAATATTACTAGTATCTATGAAAGAACCATGTTGCTGGACTAGAATCTCGATAGACATATAGTTGAAAGGTCAAATACACTGAAAGCCGTGTTGATTTTTGTACCTAGTCAGGTATTCCCTAAGTGGCTTTATTTTGCCTAAGTCACTTAAGAGGGAAAATGTGACCCTCACATTAAAGTCACTTAAATGTGACTTTATGACTAAAGTCACCTTTTGATAAAGTGAGTAAGTGAGTGAATTTATTTATGGGAAATAAATAAATGAGAATTTCACTCTCACTGTGAAATTATAAAAAGGAGTGAGGGAGGCAAAAGTGTGTTGACTTTTCATTTTTCAGGAGAAGGAGAAGAGAGAGCTCAGAGAGGTCGAATTGCTCAAGGAGGTCAAATTTCCAGGTTAGGGTTTGAAGCTGAAGATTTCAGCAAACTGCTTGCACAGTTCCCTAGATCGTACGGCTGCATTAATTGCTGGAGTACGGCCACATTTAATGCTGAGTACGGCTGCATTTATTGGCTCGGATTTCGAGGAGGAAGTACAGCCAGGTCTGCACGATTCCCGAGGTGTACGACCGAATTAAATGCTGCACAATTATCGAGGAGTACGGACATGTGTACGACTGAGCAAATCGGCACATATTTCGAGGTATGTACGGCTGCATTAAATGCTGTACGGACATGTGTACGGACTGCAATAAATAGGCACAGATTTCGAGGTAATTTGTACGGCTGGTTTGCTGTACGGATCTGCTGTCAGATCGGCACAGATTTCGAGGAGATGTACGGCTAGGGTTTGCTGCACATGTGCATTTATTGCTGAGAGAATTTCTGGTGGAGATAAGTTGTATTTTCATCTTTCATTTTCTGTCCTACATTTTACTGAAGAAATAATAAAAGCTCTCATCTCAAAACTGGTTTTCCCCGTGGGGGTTTTATCCAGGGCAAATTTGCCAAAAATCACTGTGTCAAATTTTATGGTGTGCATGTGTTTAATTACAGCCTGTTAGTTGTTTTCAGTGTGTTTAAATTGTTCAAGATAAATTTCATAAGTAACTTCAAGCCTTTGCATAACCGGCTGAAGTGAAATTCAAGAAATTGTTCATTAAACCAGCTTGCTGTGAAACAAGGGTTTTCAACAAGCCGACTGTTTGATTTACTTGCATTTATTCAGTGGGAATTCAGTGTTACAAATATCTATATCGCGATGTTAACTCATTGGCGATATATCGCCCCGATATTTTCCCGATTTTTTTTGGCGATTTTTCCCTATTTTATCGCGATATTTGCCGATTTTATCACGATATTTGCCGATTTTTTCAAATATATTGTGATTTTTTTCTTTTTTGTATTTTTTAATATTTTTGTATTTTTTATTTTGCCGATATATTGCCAATGTTTGCCGACATTTTTGCCGATAAATCCGATAATTTCTTTTTGGACCCTTGGCGATATATTCGCCGACACGATATTTGTAACACTGAGTGGGATATGTGTCAATTTTGTGAAACATAATAGGTTAAGCCATTGAACCATATATTGTTTTGACGCTAGTTTAATATTCAAGGTGGCGACAGTTTAATGTTGTTTTCCATTTCCAATTGTTAGAATTGATTGAGAGATATATTAATGACGGGTCAAGTGGTTCTATTAGTCCCTGCACTTTTCAGTCATCGTGGTCACTAAAGCGACGTTCTTGATTGTGAGCATTCCTTTGCCGAAACAATGGGCATGTTGGGGCAACTCCCCCCACCCAAAAATGTCACTGTCAACTTTTAAATGCACAATGTTTGAAAAAGGTTTTGAGTTTTTCTAATAGGTAGTAATGCAGCTGGGAGGAATACATATTATATAGTGGAAAACATTATTATATGCAGTGGCCTTTTTCTTCTTTGCTTCTAATCTTCTATGAGGTGCTTGTAGATTTCTGGCTTTTTGCTGTTCCTTGGGTTGCTTGTTGATTTCTGGGTGCATATTGGGGAGTTAACTATTTGTTTTTAGTAGTTCCATAATCCAATGTATTGGATATATTGATTTTAGGTTATATTTTTTATTTTTATTTTAAAAGAATACATGAACACATTTAAAAATGCACCTTGGTGTTTCACATTTAAAAATGCTCATTTAATTTAGATAGATATATACCTACTTGCATATTGACTTACATGTGTACACTTGCTTGAATGTAGAGTTGCATGGTTGTTATGAACTCATTTTAATATTTTAGATGTAAGTTTATTTTTAAGATGTTGTTTTCATGTTTGAATAATAGAAATTAAGGTTTTTCTTCATAATTATCTTATTAAGAAATTAAGGTTTTTCTTCATCTCCATGAGAAATTGCCCAATTTTTAAGGAATGTAGTCCCTCTTGAGTAGATCCAACGGCTTCATGAATTTGTCTTCCAACTAGAAAACCAAATTGTTCTTCATAAATATACTCATATAGGATATGCTTAAGACAAACAACAATGATTTTTGAGAAAATCTTATAGAGACAATTACAAAGAGAAATTGGTTGGAACTCCTTGAAAGAGGTGGGGCAATCAACCTTGGGAATCAAAGCTAAAAATGTGGCATTGATACTCCCATAAAAATTGCTTAGTGGTTGAACCTCTTCCACTACCCTCAACCAATTATCTCCCAAAAGGTCAAAGAAATCTATATAAAACTCAATTGTCCATCTGTCTGAACTTAAGCTATGGTTTGTTTGGAAGGTTCCAAGAATCGATGCCACCTTCTCCTCAGAAATTGGCCTAAAAAGATCTTCACAAGCTTTAGCATCCACCATTGGGAAGTAAGAGGCCACCCTAATGATCTCCGAATCAATAGAAGCCCTATTTGAAGCCTTGTAGATTCTAGAAAAATATAAAACTCCCAAAGCTAACAACCCCTAAAAGTCCTTAACCTTATCCTCATTTTGCAAAGGCATTTCCGAAATAGTATTCTGAATCTTCCTGTGAGGCAAATCGATGAAAAAAATTCATATTCTTGTCTCCCAATTCCAACCAGGTAGCACAACTTTTAAGACACCAGTCACACTTTCATTCAAGCAGTAATTTCACTTTCATCGTTCTAACAATTTTAAATTGAGGAGCTTAGTCTCATTGAAAATGACACCCTCTATGCTATTAACTATATCCCGCAACTCCGCCACTTCCTAATATGCTAGTCTCTTTCCTTCAATTTTATGAATGACCAAGCCAAAGCTTTTTCTTGATAGGTTTATCAGCCAACACAAATTGATCACAAGCAAATATGCCCAAAAAAGGATCAAAGGGGATCTAATTATCTTTAACAATACATTGAAACTCCTCATCCAAATCCAATCTTGGGTTATATACTTGAAGGGAACACTTGGTTTATTTCCCTTTTGGTCCATTTCCAGATAAATAGGAAAATGGTCCAAAATTCTTAGATAACATGTCCAAGATCGCACCCATTGTATATGCTGAAGCAAATTAGAATGAATCAAAGATTTGCCTGGATGCTTAGAGATTCCACTTGTATCGATACAGTTGTTGGTCCAGTTTGGTTTACATTCAGTAAGATCAACAGCAATAAGGTCTGCTTCTTCGAACCGACTCATAAAGAAGTCCCCTAAAGAGTTAACTTGAGCATGTCCACCCCACACATCCCGACAATGGAGGGTAAAATTCAAGTCGCCACCAATCAACAAATTACCTAATTGAAGACATTGTAAACCTAGTAGATGATCGCAAAATCTTGGCGACCCTCATAAGGACCATACATATCAAGAAGTTTGATGGATAGCCCCAAACTCATAATCTAGAATTCAATGCACAACCTCGAAGACAAAGAGAAAGAATTTAATAAAGCAACAAAGTCGTTCGACTTGGTAATAATCGCACCCGATAATCCAACCAAATTAACACTTAAAAAATTCCAACCCCCTAGAACTTTCCTCAAATCAACAAGCAAGAGAGAACTTGCCCCCATTGTTTCTTGGAGTAAAAATATGTTAGCTTTCAACTTCGATCATATGATTTAGGGTCGTTTTTTTGGCTTGACCCCCCAACCCCTTAATATTTAGGGAGATAATCTTCATGGGAGTCTCTTGGAGGGCGCTTTCCTTTATCTAACAACCCGAATAATAAGTCTTTGTCTCTTGGGGGTTTACTTTTGAAATGGATCTCTCTTGAGCTCTCCTTAGGGAGGTTTTTTGGCCCACAAAAAGACCCCCCAAATATTTCATACAATCCAAACCCATCTCCCCAACCAAGTATGGCTCATGGCAAGGGAGACTTTTTTCTAACAAAGAAAGTAGGGTCCCCTCCCTCCCCAAATTCCCTTTTGAAGAGGATGGAATGTCCTAGATCCCATATAAGCCCCAAGAGATGGGTTCAATACCTCCTCTAGTCCCTTAACTAAATCAATAGAGCCATTTTTGGAAGGGAGACAAGAGCCTCTTAGGATCGACCTACTTTGACAAGATGGAGAAGTAGTATGTGGAGATACCCCCTGTATCCTCCAATGAATTGAAGTATCCCAATTATTAAGAAAGGGAGAAATAATATACTTGTGAATCTGAAGAGTCATCCATCGTTGGAAAGTTACCACCCTGCACCCTCACTTCACAACTCGAGAGATATCTCTGTCATGGGACTCTCCACCTCCAACTGTAGAGTACCCTTTCAAAGGAAGAACTTCAAGGGTAGGATCCTTTTCCATATGATTCCCATGTTAAACCTTGTGCTTAAAAACCTTCAAATAGTCCGCTAGGATTTAACCATAGACATGGCACCTCGTGCATCTAAAGGGCATATGTTGATAATCTAGGAGATGAGAGTAAACATTATCACCAATAACCAAATCCAAGGATTCATATAACCCCCCATGAACATCCAAATCAATCAAAACCCTAGCCACTGATCTATGATCACTCATGAGACAGTCATCTACCAAAATGATCTTTCCTAGGAGATCACCATTAACAATAATTGCTTGAACTGACCAAAATTTCATTGGAAGACTAGGCAATTTAACCCACATAGGAGATTGTTGCATGGAATCTGACCTAGCATCAAGCAAAGGATGCGAAGGTTTGTGTAACACCTTGGTTTTGGCCCCATGATATTAAAATTGTACATGATGTATACATTGTATTTAAATCACCGCGAGGAGCTCAAGGCCAAGGCCCTGCCATTGATTTGATGTTTTGTGTGTCGGCGATCAAGGTTGATGCCGATGGTTATAGTGCTAGTCAGGCACAATATATTTTGAAGTCATCATGTAAATATGCAATTTAATAAAATACCACAACTAGCTATGCACTACAACGTAAGAGACGGGTGAATGATTTCACAAGGAATAGGGAGGGGAGTTAGTCAAACTCCTGATCCATTAGGGTGAGACCAGATTTCCAGAAGAGCGGTTGAGGCAGTTAATGTCTTGGGTAGAGCAAGGCATGGCAGTAAGATTTCGTGTTTGAGCAAGCCTGTAGTTTGGGGAAGCCGCATTCTAGCTTCTGAAGCAAGTAATCGCGGGGATGTGTGCCCATCCTGTCATTTCCGGAGTCGCCCAGTATGTCTTTGTCATTCTCGATTCTCCAAGGGGATGCAGGACATTATGCATTGTTCACTATCTTAAGTGGGGAAAGGGGGTTGTCCATTGTTGTTCAGTGTGGTTCATCATCCCGCAGACACGAGCTAACAAAGTATTGCTACGTGTTCTGCAGTGTTTCTCTATGTTACAGAGTGGTCTGGAACCCTAGTTATCTCTGTTATAGTGTGGAGCCTTGTGTTGTTGAATTACCTTGTGGTTTGCTGTTATGTGTAACTTGGGTTGGGTCTGAACTATTTGCAAAACTTAAGAGTGGAAGAGACGCCGAATGGGCTTGATAAACCTAGTGCAAAGAGGAATCTCACCAAAATGATAAGAGTGGCCGGTGAATCTTCTATGCACACCCTGAAGAGCACTAGAAGGGAAGGCATAGCCCAAGGGATTGTGTAGCAGAGAAGGGGATGCTTCCTTGTGTTGGGTGTGTAGGTATTGTAGATGCCAGGTCGGATAGATCTTGTGGAGGTGCCCCTAGCTCTTGAATGAACCACTAGCTTAGCCATTCTTCCTTTCCACTGCCTTAGCAGCCTGATAAACCCAAAGGTAGATTGGCTTGGCTGACAGCCTGATAAACCCAATTGTATATTGGCTTGGCTGGGCAGCCTGATAAACCCAATCGTATATTGGCTAGGCTGAGCAGCCTGATAAACCCAACTGTAGTTGGCTTGGCTGTGTCTTGTTGTGCATTTTGGCCATGTGTGACCCTTGGCTAGACAACCTGATAAACCTAACTGTTAGCTGGCTTCGCTGAGTAGCCTGATAAACCCACGAGTGTGATGGCTTGGCTGAGTAGCCTGATAAACCCATCTGTTAGTTGGCTTGGTTGGTCTTTAATGTGAATGTTGGCTTGACTGTGTGCAGTCTGATAAACTCGACCAGGGTTGCGGGGAATCGTCCCCCCCCCCCCTTCGAACCCGCTCCAGAATCGCGATTCCTAAAACGATTCCGTCCCGGAATCTTTTTAGGAATCGCGATTCCTCTGTCTAAAAAACGCTCCCTGCCCAAAAGAGGAATTGCCAGGAATCGCTTAGGAATCGAGCTTCCGAATCGCCAAAAAAACGCTTTCTAAATCGATTCCTGTTTAAAAAAAACGCTTCCTGAAATGCTTCCTTCGATTCCCGAAAACGCTTCCGTCGATTTCGCCGATTTGGAGACTAGTAAAATCTGCGTGGTTGCTTGGGGGACCCACGGTTGGGCCTTAGGGTTTGTATAGAGGGTTTAGGAGATGTGTGTGAGGGATAAAGCCCATTTTCATTCCATTCCATTTTCATTTTCATTTTCTATTGATTGAGAGGAGAGGAGAGGAGAGGAGAGGAGAGGAGAAGAGAGGAGAAGAGAAGAGGAGAGGAGA
>LPNX010221769.1:301301-314106 GCA_001517045.1 Pseudotsuga menziesii | reverse complement strand
ATAAAAAATAATGAAAGTTTAATGTTAAGAATACATACCTGATTAAATGCTATGGAAACTTGATTGCTCCCTTCCTCTCCTCTAGAAAATCGCCCAAGATTGCCTAAATCGCCAGAGCTGCTTTTCCTCCAAGCGAAAAATCCAAATGAATGAAAAAAACCCGGCCGCGGACTGTTATCGGCGATTTTTTTTAATTTTTGGGCAGCAGGGCGATAAATTCCATCGAATCGCGATATTATCGGAATATATCGCGATATATTAAAATATCGCGATATATTCAATATGTCGGAAAATGTCGCGATAAATAGGGGCCGATATATCGCCGGGGTCATTAAGTCGTGATATATCGCGATGTCGGCGATATATCGCCGATATATGCAACTATGGGTTGGAGGACTTTCATGTATTGCAAGAATTCAGGGATGTTTTTCCTGATGAAATTCCAGGGCTTCCTCCAAAAAGAGACATTGATTTTTCAATTGACCTTGTGCTTGGAGCAGCATCGGTGTCCAAGACACCCTACAGGATGAGCACACTAGAATTGCTATAGCTGAAGATGCAATTGCAAGAGTTGTTGGAAAAGAAGTATATCAGGCCAAGTGTGGCCCCTTGGGGAGCACCAATTTTGTTTGTGAAAAAGAAAGATGGCACACTCAGGTTATCCATTGATTACAGACAGTTGAACAAGGTTATTGTGAAGAATAAATACCCTTTGCCAAGAATTGATGACCTTTTTGATCAAATGAGAGGAGCAAAGGTATTTTCCAAGATTGACTTGAGGTCTGGTTACCATCAGGTAAGAATCAAAGATGAAGATATTCATAAGACAACCTTCAGAACAAGGTATGGACACTATGAGTTTGTAGTGGCACCATTTGGTCTCACAAATGCACCAGCTACATTTATGTGTCTCATGAATAGTGTTTTCAACAAGTATTTGGACAAGTTTGTTCTTGTCTTCCTAGATGACAATCTAATTTATTCTAAGAATGAGGAAGAGCACGAAGGACTTTTGAGAATAGCATTGAAATTTCTAAGGGAACATAAGTTGTATGCAAAGTTGGGCAAATGTGACTTTTATAAAGATAAAATTCATTATTTGGGTCACATTATCTCAGAGGAGGACATATTTGTGGATGCTAAAAAGATTGAAGCCATTATGAATTGGCCAACCCCAAGAAATGTGATAGATGTGAGATCTTTTATGGGACTTGTAGGATATTGCAGGAGGTTCATTGAAGGATTCTCGAAGGTTGCACATTCAATCACTTCTTTGCAAAAGAAGGGGATAAAGTTTGAAGGGACACCAAGATGTGAAGAAAGCTTCCAGCAGTTGAAGAATCTTCTTACAAGTGCACCAATTTTGAAAATTGCAGACTCGGAAAAAGACCTTGTGGTGTGTACTGATGCATGTAATCAAGGACTTGGAGGAGTTCTTATGCAAGACAACCACGTAGTATGTTATGAGTCCAGAAAGTTGAAGGAGCATGAGAAGAACTATGTTACTCATGATTTAGAACTTGAAGCCATATTACATGCTCTCAAGAGGTGGAGGCATTACTCAATGGGCAGAAAGATTGAGCTAAGGACAGACCACTGTGGTATGAAATGTTTGTTTGATCAACCAATGTTAAATGCTAGGCAAGCTAGATGGTAGGAGTTTTTGTGTGAGTTTGATTTTGAAATCAAACACATAAAAGGAAAAGAAAATAGAGTGGCTGATGCACTTAGCAGGAAGGTGCATGAAATGCATGTGGCATCTCTTAGTACTTGCCAAATAGATTTGAGACAACAGATTGTTAACCATACTGTTGAGGATGAAATGTATGTACAGATAAATGAAAAGTTGCAACAACAAAGCCTTGAAAAGAAGTATGAGGGATATAACTTGGAAGAAGATGAACTTCTTACCTATAAGAACATAATTTATATTCGAAATGTAACAAACTTGAGGAGAATTGTTATGGATGAGTTCCATCAAGCTCCATATTCTGGTCACCCAGGATATCGGAAAACAATTGCTACAGCCAGAAAACAGTATTTTTGGCTAGGAATGAAAAAGGAAATTGCTGAGTATATTTCTAAATGCATGAAATGTCAGTAGGTGAAGGTTGAGCATCAACACCCAGCGAGTTTATTGCAGCCTTTGCCAGTCCCAGAATGAAAATGCAAAGTTATTTCCATGGATTTTATTACATGATTTCCAATGATTGCGAGACAACATGATTCCATCATGGTTGTTGTGGACAAGTTGACAAAGGCATCACATTTTATACCGGTCAAGTCATGTATAAAGCTGATGCCATTGCAAAAATCTTCATGAAGGAGATTTTCAAATTGCATGGATTGCCTAGGGCAATAATCTCTGACAGGGATACCAAGTTCACTTCCAATTTTTGCAAGGGTCTGTTTGCATATTTGAGTACAAAGTTGAACTTCAGTACTGCCTACCGTCTTCAAATTGATGGACAGACAGAGAGACTGAATCAGGTGCTTGAAGACACAATTCGCATGGATGTGATGGACAAGCCATTCTAGTGGGAATATTATTTACACTTGGTAGAATTTGCATATAATAATGGACAACAAGCATCATTGGGAATGAGTCCATACGAAGCTCTGTATGAGAGAAGGTGTAGGACACCAGTAAGTTGGGATAATCTAGTGAACATGATTGTGCTTGGTCCAGAATTGCTCAAGGAAATGGAGCAAGAGGTTGCAAAGATCAGGCAGAACCTGAAGGCAGCCCAAGATAGACAAAAAAGATAAGCAGATAAGCATAGAGTGCATAGAGAGTTCAGTGTTGGGGATCAGGTGTACCTTAGAGTAAGGCCAAGGAAGATTTCCTTGAAGCTTGGAAGTTGTGCCAAGCTGTCACCTAGATATTGTGGGCCTTTTGAAGTGCTTGAAAGAATAGGGCCAGTTGCATATAGACTTGCATAGGGCCAGTTGAAAAACATCTTGTGTTCATTGTGTTGATGTTTTGATTTGTCTACTGCATTTGTCTTATTGTTATCTTACAGTATGCAAAATTTTGAAGAATACATGTTAATGTTAAAATTCAACAAAAAAAAGCTATGTTGGACAAGTTTCTGGAAAGTGGGAACTTGGGTTCGAGTATCGGATACGTCTAGAAGCTTCCCTCAAATTTGCAAGAAACCACAGGTTGGGAATGGCAATAATATATATTAAAAAATGTAAAAATAAAATAATTAAAAAACATGAGAAGAGAGGAAACATAGAGAAGAAAAGAAACATTAACACAACCCAGATGACTTAGCTTATCCTTTATATTACAGTTGTAACTGGAACCTCTTAGCAAATGGGAATAGCAATAAAATCAAGATTACCATCCACATCATTGATTATATAAGGTAGACTCATTTTAAAGTGGGTACTTTTAGAGGTTATAGACTATAGTACCTATATTTGTGGCTATTATGTATACAGTTTTTAGTTTGGTGTCAACTATGATTAAAATGTATTAGAATATTATATGTTTGCGAGGCATTTTATTTAGGGTATTTGCAAAGGTGTATTAATCATCAAATTTAAATTATTATAAGATAAAAATCTAGATATTTTTTATTTAATGTAATATACAAATTTAGTTTTAAAGTAAGATTTAAAACTATTTCTGATTAGTTAAGAGTTTATTTTTTAATTCATAAAGTAAATAGTAAAATATGTAAATTTACTTTCATATATTTAATATATAAGATGTCAAATTAGATTTACATTTATTATTGATTGGCAGTAACTGCAATTCAATGTAGGGACGAGTGAATACTTTAGCACGGGTGGTAGATAGAGTTTAGTGCACCAACTCGACAAAGTAGCACAAAATAGACTTTTACTGCAACTTAGTTTTCTAGAGAAAAAATTCTCAGTCAACCATGTATATGTATGGTCACGAAAAAATAGTAATGTCGTTAACAGCCCATGTGGCGATCATGGATGCGTGGAAGCTCCCAGTGAAGGAAACACAAAAGAACAAGTCCCCAAGTTTATGATTTTAGAGGGTAAAAGTTAGCAGTAAGTTCCCAACCATTCGGAACGGGTCCCACTAGGTTTGGAAAGTTCCCTAGAAGTTCCCAAGTTGCCTGGACCGTCGGAACTTCGGGAATGACTTTTCTAAAATCCATGGAACAGTTCCCGTGCTACATAGGAAAAAAGTCTTAGGTAAATGTCAATACTGTAGCAAAAACACCAGCACAAGAAAACAAGTTGAAGTATCCTGCACAAGAAGTACAATTTTGACATTTTAAAGAGTGTTATGCTCCATTGAGACCTATGCATGTTTGTGAAAACCGACCTATGGAGTTCATGTTTCCAAGTCTAGGGGCAGCTTTAGAAGGTCAACTTAGTGACAAAGAGAGTACGTAGAGATATTTAAAACAATCACTAAAGGTAAATGAGAATAGGACCTAGGTTGATAGCGCAGTGTGAAGCTGGGTTGACTTGATAAGTTAAGGGTATGTTATGACAAGCATTTGAGAAGCATAATATCAAGGAATGCGTAGGAGGAAGGGTATGGAGTTAGGGGAAGTGCTGGTATTTCAGACAAAGGATCTTATCAAGACATTGAAGGTGGAACAAGGTAAGGCATGGAAGACTTCAAAGATTCACGATGAGGAGCATGTTTAGAAGGGTTAGGAAGAGGAATTGGACTCTGTGGAGGGAACATTGGAAAACGGTGAATAAAAAAGATATTTAATTGGGGAATGCGATTTGTACAGCCAAGGAGTTGCATTTGAAGAATATGCTGCAATAGTGCAAATATATGGAATTGCAGCTGCAGAAGACGGATTAGTAATGTTCCAGTTGAAAACGGTGGGTAGGAATGGGATGGATGGAATAAAAAGGTACAAAACTCGGACAGATGCTTCTTTGGATGAAGAGGAAATGGCCGAGATGAGAAAGGCAAGCTGAGTAGAGTACTAGAATGTATTGTCCATGTTCTCGAGCCACAACATCCACATGGACTCCAGCATGAAATATACACTTTAGCATCAACTGTAAAAGCTGAGCTCCAGAAATGATTCCAAACTTTAGTATTGTTGAAAGTAACTGTATTTGAGGAGGATGCTCAGGAACAGGAGAAAGGCATATGTTTTCCTAAAGTTACACTTTATGATAAATCAGGAGGTTTTAGTCATATTGTTTCTCTTGCATTTCTTCTTGTTAGTATTGTAACTATTGTTGTTACTAAGTTTACATGTTATTGAGATCATGTTGGCACACCCTCTCTGTCTAGATGGCATTTTCTATGTAAAACAGTGGCATTCTATAAACCAACTAATAACTGGGAGACATTTTCAGAAATGACATCTAGTTTCTACTCTTATTCATGTCTTAACACACATTATAATTGTAATATCTTTATTCTATCTTTTCAGGTGCTAGAGGATAATCTCTCTCCTGCCCAGGAAGCTCTGCTGCATATTCAAAGTCAGATTGTGGATCTTGGGCCAGACAAGGATGGGGTTATTACGACAAAGCTTCTTATTCCATCCAATCAAACTGGCTGCCTGCTCGGGAAAGGGGGTGCAATCATATCTAAAATGAGGAAACAAACCCGTGCAAATAATCGAATTCTACCCAAAGAAGACCTTCCTCCATGTGCCTTAGATTCAGATGAAATAGTTCAGGTGTGCTTTATATAATACATTTATAATGAAGTGAACTTATAACTCGTATGCCTAATAGTGAGTACTGAATTATTGTATATTTCTGTAGACATTTAGATTTTTTAGGTGTTAAATTGGACAGCTCACTGATGCAAATCCAATGTGGCAGATTGTAGGTGACATAAGGGCAGCACGGGCATCTCTGGGCATCTCTGGGCCCTTTATGTCTTCATCTTCAGCACCAGATCCAAGCAGTAAGAGAAGGCTTGGGCCTAGCTCTCTTGGTAGATGTTATTCAGCTGGTTTAGGTTTTCAATCTGGTAGTCGGTCATTACCAGATGCATGGCAATCAAAGGTAAACCTATGGAGAATAATATTTATAGTGGCAGTAGGAAAGGTTTATAGAAGGGAACTTTACTGGTTTACTGTTTTGGGTTGAAAGTGCAGTACATACAAATTACAATCATGCATTACAGTTTATCTTGAGTATCAGTTGTACTCATTCAAAATCGTAAACCAATGCTATGTAATCAGAATGACTTAGAAGTTATAACGGATGTCTGGATTGCTTTGAGCTTTCTGAGAAGGGTAAATGTTCTTAATATTTTATTTTGGACATTTTGACTGATTACATAACATGTCATAACTATAGAGATGCTTATTTTGGCAAAGAAATGAAGGCAGCCTGAAAGCCACATTTTCTCTTATATAATAATAATAATAATACAATTTTAAGGTCATGGCCAAGCTAGACATGAAATTGGTGTATGAGACACCCTTGTTTGTTCAGCAAGGGACCTTCTCTGTGCAGCAATTTGACTGCCAAAGTCTACGGAGGTGTACATACCCTAACCCCCTATGGATTTGAACCTATGAGCTCTTAGGAGGAAAAACATGTTTTTGACTGTTAGGCCCACTCAAGCTGTACTTTACTACAAAAATAGAAAAATACTTTTCATAAGGTCAACCATTTGTAAATGTTAATATCTAGTTCTCGAGAAAGACTGAATATGTGCAGCACACAAAAGTTATTCATGAAGCATAGGGAGTGGAGGATGAGGCATTTTAAGTACAAAGATGATGCACAAAACCCAATGGATACATCTACCAATGTCAACAAGGCGCACATATTAGAATTGAAGGAACTGACTTATGCAAAAGTAGACCAAACTTTTGAGCAATTATTAGAATTGAAGGAACCGACTTATGCAAAAGTAGACCAAACTTTTAAGGATATTACAAAATTAGGTATTGGATACTCCTGTCTCTATTAAATTGAGTAGATTATATTCCCCAATTAGCTGCCATACATGAAGATAAGCTGTGGAGATTGTGTCAACATGCAACCGATACTGATCACCAGGTTTGTGGAAATGGGGAGAACATATTTTCAAAAGTCTTTGGTGGATAACATTCAAATTGTTATCTTGTTGGTTTGAGAATATACTGGTACTGTATGAAGATGAAAATTTTGGGCGTACTTCTGGGTTTCATAAGCATGGGTGTGTTGATTTTTTGCAGCTCAAACATGAACTTCCGCATAGTATAGGTGTTGAACATGCGTGAAGTTGTTCAAGTTAATTTATTTTGTAATTTCCTTTAGTAACAAAGTGAGTCTTATATTTTGTTGTTGAGTCTAATAAAGCGCATTTTTAATGCGTTAGTGATTTAGGCTAATCTCAACTGTTGATCTCATTGAGAGATTAGGGTTTTGGTAGATTAGGTTTTCAGCTAAAGTATAAAAGCATGTCAAAGTAGAGGGTGAAGGACACATTCATTCTTTACGAAGACAGTTTTGTCTGAAGACGAAGAAAGAGGCCGAGGGAGATGAAAAGCAGGGCAGCAGAGGGAAGATTCACCTGCAGCTTCGGCAGGTTGAAGTACAGGACAGATCCGCAGCATTTCTGTACAACCATATGGATTTCTGTAAAACCACGTAGACAGATCCATACAATTGTTGAATTTTAGCATTCCCATGAATACTTAAAAAAATTTGCAGACTAACTTTAAACAAATGATAAGTACAGTAAAATAGCATTCATCACATCGGCACAATGGACACGAGTTTTTCACTGGGGAAACCTTTAAAGGACAAAAACCTTAAAAAACATTAGTAGCTCATCTTGTAAATGAGATGACTTAAAATTCTTCAAAAAGTTCCACAAACTCCAATAGGGTTAACCATAGAAACAAAAGTTCAATTTCCAGAATTACACAAAAATGCCAAAAAAAGGTTTTTCCAGAATTACGGCTTTACTCTCTCCTGCCCACAATTTTTTGCAGGCTGCTTGAAATTCTCAGATCTGCCCGGATCTGGCCTATCTGTGACTGTCTGCCCAGCCGTACCAGTTAGCTGCCCGACCATACTGTGTTACTCCCTGTCTGCTGTTTCCTGCCCCGACTGCCCGTTTTACAGCCTTACTGCTGCCCGCTACCCGTCCTTCTGCCCGAGACCTGCTGGGCTGGTTCAAGGGCTGCCCGTGGCACTCCAGGGCCGTCAGTTGACGGCCCGAGGCCCTAAAGGGTTTGCCAACAGCTGCTGCAGCAGACTGCTAGCAGCCTGTAGTCCTCACGTGTTGCTCCGAAGGCTGCCCGAGGGTTTGCTGCCTGAAGGTTAGCTGGCAGCCAAACCCTTCACGGGTAGCTCCCCGAGGGCAGAGAAAGATAGGGCCGAGCCCTAAAGAGACTGCCCGTGAGAAGATGTAGGGCAGCCGTGAAGAAGAGGAGGTTGCTAGAGTAGATCTGGAGGCTGCCCGATGAAAAAGTTGAGCTGCCTAAAAGAAACTGAAGAAGAAAAGATTAGGGTGAAACCCTAACTCAAAATCCTGTCACTGTAAAGAATGATGATGCCCTAGCTAGACTCATCCATGCTAGGGCACAATCATGAACTTCTTTTTCCCCTGTGAGATCTTTTGATTTGCAGCAGTAACTGTGAGAGCAAGTGTGTGTGTAATAATGAATTGGCTTGATCTTCTTTAATATCCTTGTGTCACCTGTAAGTGCACAAAATTAGAAAAAATAAAATAACATTATTTTATTCTTTTCTATTTTTCACTTTTACCTTTTTCTCCAAAAAGGCCCTTTATGTATTTTTCACTTTTACCCGTGGTCCTTTTCCTATGGTTCAAAAGTACTTATGTATTTTTGACTTTCACCTATGGTCCAAAAGTACTTATGTATTTTTGACTTTCACTTGTGGTCCTTTTCCTGTGGTCCAAAAGTACTTATGTATTTTTTACTTTTGCTTTTAGCCTTTTTCCAAGTGCTCCTGTCGTCATTACCTGTGGTCTTTTAATTGCATTCAAAGTACATCATCATAAACCAAGAGAGTTACTAATGCTTTTATCTCACACTCTGTGTGACACCAAGATCAGGTACTAGGGTAACTTAACCAAGGGTAGCTAAGCCTTGGAGAAGTAAACAAAGCCCATTAATCAAGGCTTAGAGTGTCGCACATGTCTAGACCAAGTCTAGGGCTTATCGTGCCTTCTTGGTAATAGACCAGGTGCCTCCATTCTCCAAGAGAATGGCTACTCAGAACTAAGCTGAGTCTACCAGTCCTACACTGGTCCACATTGTAGTCCCGGACCAGATGTCTACCATTCAAAAGAATGGTCACTCAACACTGGGTTGAGTCTACTAGAACTGGGTCCATATCATGGTCAAGGACCAGATATCTACCATTCAACAGAATGGTCATTAAACACTGGGTTGAGTATACACCTGTTAAGTTTTAAGAAGCAGTGATGTTTTAATACACATAATAAACATAAGAGCATGACCATGTAAATTCAAATTCAGAATAGTGCTGCTAATAACATTTAAACTATAATAAAGCAAGAAAATAATTTTCATCTCTTTCAACTCAACGCTCCGCTGGTCATTGCGTTAATTTTAACGCTCTGCTGGTCACTGCGTTGAAGTTGACATGTTTCACTTCGAATACCATGTACATAAAACAATAGATACAGTATCAGCAAATCATACCATCGTTGGATCCACTTTATACTCAGATATTTTTGAGTTTGATCTTGTCACCGAAGGGACAAGTCAAACTGGGTAACCATATATGTACCTTGAGAGAGAGGGATAAAGCAAACATAAATAGACCTCAGGCTCTTAGTCAACAGAGAGGTGTCAATCAAAAGTACAGGCTAGAGTAATTCAAACATGCCCAAAACATTCATGCTAAGGACACACAGTCACTTAGCACAATCAAAACTCTCTTGACAGTCATGATGATAAATACACAGTCCATACTCAGGGAAAGGAACCCAGCACACAGAGGTAATGCCCATAAGGACTCACGCTGAGATAGACTGCAGGGACAGATCGGGAGGTAAGTCCGTAATAAATCACACAGTGGAAAAACCCATAAGGACTCACGCTGAGATAAACCGTAGATACAAATCATAAAGGTAAACCCATTAGCAGTCACACAGAGATAAAACGTGAGGATAAGCCCATGAAGATAACGAGCAGAGAACAGAGATCACGATGGAGTGAAATCGCCGAGGATAAACCCGTGAATAAATCGGCAGAGGACAGAGATCACAATGGAGTGAAATCGCTGAGGATAAACCCATGAATAAAACGCAGAGGACAGAGATCACAATGGAGTGAAATCACTGAGGATAAACCCATGAATAAAACGCAGAGAGCAGAGATCACGGAGTGGTGAAATCGCGGAGGATAAACCCGCGGATAAACCAGCAAAACTCAGAGATCACAGTGGTGAGCATGCACCCTTGAATACAAGATCGCTGAGACAGTTACCCAAATACAAGATCGCTGAGACAGTTACCCAAGCAGAGATCACGGCGGTGAAGAATTGCAAGCTAGAGGAAGAGCCGCGGACTGGCATGCAGAGTTCAAGCAGGAAAAATAAAACCAAAATCGCAGAGGTCACCGTGAAAGATTTAGCCGAGGATGCCTGAGAGAATTTTCACTGAGGAGTAGCTAAGATCAAGCCGAAAACGCAGACATAAATCGAGCCCGTGAATTCTTCACGTGAGATTTAGATACATCAAAACCAACCCTTGGCTAAAGTCATTTTATAAGGTTAGGAGCACCAAAATTGGTTAGACTTAGGAACTTACAAATGGGTAAGTGGTCCTAAGTAAATAATAAATTTGATCAACTAAAAAACAGTAATATCAAAAATGTATTTAAAAAGCAAAAAGGGTCTTAAACATCAAAAGTCTTTATTAATAAAATCATAAAGATTTTATTAATAAGACTATAAAATAATAATTTAAATAAAGTCATAAAGTGAAAGTCTATAGGTCTAGCATAAAATGAATAGTCCAAAACTATAAGTAAGTCAATGGTCCAAAACCTAAGGTAACCATAACGATATATATGGCTCAATAGTCTTTAACAAACCATTAGGTAAATACGCTCCATAGAGTAGGAGTCATCATAGTCAAAAGGTGGACATAAGTGAGGGTGCTAGGACCAAGTATAAATAGGACCTATAGTCAACAATCACAAAATCAAGGTGAATTGTAAGGGTGGACAATCATTCAAATAGGACAAACAAGACCAAAGACTTCTCTCTCTCAAGGTACATGGTTTTATATATTCTTTTGTCATCACTGTATAAAGGGGAAGATCCAAACGGATGGTACAATCATTTTTGTCCTTAACATTGCTCCTAAGGATTAGGCACTAGGGACATCGTCAAGGGGTGGCCAGTCCCTTGAGAAGCAACCTAGCAATAACCGATTAGGAGAGGGGACATCAATATCTTCCATTCTTAATGAATGGCTTTCAGCCTTACGCTGAGTTTCAGTGTCACACTGAATCAAGTTGATCAATCCTTGGACCCTGACTGGGTCCTCCATTCTCTCGCAGAATGGTTCTCAGTACTAAGCTGAGTTTCAGTCTTACACTGAAAGTTGATCAACTACTTGCAGGACCTACTTGGACATCATGTCCCTGGTTCAAGACCAGAATATATCTCTGCCTCTACCTGTAGGCTCTACTTGGACATTGTGTCCCTGGTTCCAAACCAGAATACCCTAGAGGCATATAGGGGCCCTAGCCACATGCTAGGGGCTTTGCCATGGCATCAACCTGCTTGGTCCTAGACCAAGAACCCCAGGAAACTACTGGGGGCCCTAGGGTACCTTCTAGGGTCTTACTCTATCCTAGTCAACTGACTAGGGTACCATCCTCTATGAGAATGGGTCTCGCAGCTGCACAAACTTTAACACTCCCTCTCAGCAAGAGAGGCATTCTCAGCAACACTAAGCTAGTCTCCAAAGCGCATAAGCTTAGTCAACACATCAGTAAGTTTGTCTACTTAAAAGTGTAGACTTCATCTTGTTCCATACAAGGTTAATCTTCCTCTTGATGTGTACCTACCTGTTATAGAGCCCAGGGTTTTCTGGGAGCTTGATTTTTTATAGATCCACTTGGAAGTTGTAATTGACTTCCCGCTGAGAAACACTTTCCACATGTCATTTGACATCCTCCAAAGCATGATGTTTGGTATCCACCTTATAAATGACGTGGCTCATTTGAGGTATTATGAACCTCTCAACGAGATCAACTAAAGACTCTTGGATCTCCTCCCTCTGCTTATGGACTGGGCTTTCTTCCATGTATGACTAGAATTTCTCTGAAGACTTCCTTCATGGGAGATTACAACTTCTCTTTGCAACCCCATTTTGCTAGGGATTGAGAAGCACTTCTAGCTCCCTCTTGATCTCTAAACTTACCAATTTTGCAATATCAAAAGCAAGGTATTTTAATCCTGCAATTTATGAAGCCTCTTGCTCCCTCTGTACATGAGTACCCAGCTCCCTCTTGAGTTATGCAGATGACTTTAAGCATAAACAGAATTGATAACTATTCATTGCTTGTCACATCCTCCTCCTTTATAAGTTAAGATTGACTGTCATCAATTTCACTTACTACCATGAGTTTGTCATTCATAGACATACACTGCAGCTATCTTAGAGTTGTCACATGATATGACAGTACTAAGAGTCAACATGAAGTAGAATATCTGCTCTTATGCGGAATTTACATTGTGTATCACATTGTGAACCCATAATATACATGCAATGGTACAATTTTAGATCATGATCCTAGACAAGAGATTAAGCTCTAGGCTTCACATTGATTGATGTATAATAAACAATGGTTAAGCACTCTATATCATTATC
>LPNX010221769.1:279089-300866 GCA_001517045.1 Pseudotsuga menziesii | reverse complement strand
GAGAGAGGGATAAAGCAAACATAAACAGACCTCAGGCTCTTAGTCAACAGAGAGATGTCAATCAAAAGTACAGGCTAGAGTAATTCAAACATGCCCAAAACATTCATGCTAAGTACACACAGTCACTTAGCACAATCAAAACTCTCTTGACAGTCATGATGATAAATACACAGTCCATACTCAGGGAAAGGAACCCAGCACACAGAGGTAATGCCCATAAGGACTCACGCTGAGATAGACTGCAGGGACAGATCGGGAGGTAAGTCCGTAATAAATCACACAGTGGAAAAACCCATAAGGACTCACGCTGAGATAAACCGTAGATACAAATCATAAAGGTAAACCCATTAGCAGTCACACAGAGATAAAACGTGAGGATAAGCCCATGAAGATAACGAGCAGAGAACAGAGATCACGATTGAGTGAAATCGCCGAGGATAAACCCGTGAATAAATCGGCAGAGGACAGAGATCACAATGGAGTGAAATCGCTGAGGATAAACCCATGAATAAAACGCAGAGGATAGAGATCACAATGGAGTGAAATCGCTGAGGATAAACCCATGAATAAAACGCAGAGAGCAGAGATCACGGAGTGGTGAAATCGCGGGGAATAAACCCGCGGATAAACCAGCAGAACTCAGAGATCACGGTGGTGAGCATGCACCCTTGAATACAAGATTGCTGAGACAGTTACCCAAATACAAGATCGCTGAGACAGTTACCCAAGCAGAGATCACGGTGGTGAAGAATTGCAGGCTAGAGGAAGAGCCGCGGACTGGTGTGCAGAGTTCAAGCAGGAAAAATAAAACCAAAATCGCAGAGGTCACCGTGAAGGATTTAGCCGAGGATGCCTGAGAGGATTTTCACCGAGGAGTAGCTAAGATCAAGCCGAAAACGCAGACATAAATCGAGCCCGTGAATTCTTCACGTGAGATTTAGATACATCAAAACCAACCCTTGGCTAAAGTCATTTTATAAGGTTAGGAGAACCAAAATTGGTTAGACTTAGGAACTTACGAATGGGTAAGTGGTCCTAAGTAAATAATAAAAATTTGATCAACTAAAAAACAGTAATATCAAAAATGTATTTAAAAAGTAAAAAGGGTCTTAAACATCAAAAGTCTTTATTAATAAAATCATAAAGATTTTATTAATAAGACTATAAAATAATAATTTAAATAAAGTCATAAAGTGAAAGTCTATAGGTCTAGCATAAAATGAATAGTCCAAAACTATAAGTAAGTCAATGGTCCAAAACCTAAGGTAACCATAACGATATATATGGCTCAATAGTCTTTAACAAACCATTAGGTAAATACGCTCCATAGAGTAGGAGTCATCATAGTCAAAAGGTGCACATAAGTGAGGGTGCTAGGACCAAGTATAAATAGGACCTATAGTCAACATTCACAAAATCAAGGTGAATCGTAAGGGTGGACAATCATTCAAATAGGACAAACAAGACCAAAGACTTCTCTCTCTCAAGGTACATGGTTTTATATATTCTTTTGTCATCACTGTATAAAGGGGAAGATCTAAACGTATGGTACAATCATTTTTGTCCTTAACACTGCTCCTGAGGATTAGGCACTAGGGACATCGTCAAGGGGTGGCCAGTCCCTTGAGAAGCAACCTAGCAATAACCGATTAGGAGAGGGGACATCAATATCTTCCATTCTTAATGAATGGTTTTCAGCCTTACGGTGAGTTTCAGTGTCACATTGAATCAAGTTGATCAATCCCTGGACCCTGACTGGGTCCTCCATTCTCTCGCAGAATGGTTCTCAGTACTAAGCTGAGTTTCAGTCTTACACTGAAAGTTGATCAACTACCTGCAGGACCTACTTGGACATCGTGTGCCTGGTTCAAGACCAGAATATATCTCTGCCTCTACCTGCAGGCTCTTCTTGGACATCGTGTCCCTGGTTCCAAACCAGAATACCCTAGAGGCATATAGGGGCCCTAGCCACATGCTAGGGGCTTTGCCATGGCATCAACCTGCTTGGTCCTAGACCAAGAACCCCAGGAGACTATTGGGGTCCCTAGGGTACCTTCTAGGGTCTTACTCTATCCTAGTCAACTGACTAGGGTACCATCCTCTATGAGAATGGGTCTCGCAGCTGCACAAACTTTAACAACACCGTGGTCCTGGACCAAGTGTCCCCATTCTCCTAAGAGAATGGCTCTCGATGTTGCTCAGAAAAATAAAAAACAATAGTATGGACAGGCTGTGGAAGCTGTACGTTGTACGGACATATCTGTCAGCTGTCTTCTCAGATCTGGTTTGTTATGTTTCCTCATCAGCAAGCAGAAAATCCTCTGTTTTGAAGTGTCCTTTTAAGTTTTTATCTTTAATGAAAAATTGATTTTGAAGGACAGATTTTGTGTTCTGTGTTTTATGCTTCCCTTGTTTGTTTTCCAGCTATATGTGTGATTGATGCATGCTAAGACTTTAGTTCTGTTATTAAGTAAATTTGAGATCTGATTTATTTAATAAAGCGGCATAGGATAGCAGTCACCCTTGGGCTTGGAAAATTTATAGGGTGGTGGATTAGGAATTAATATCCTAACTAAAGATATCTTGTTATAGATAGAATGTTCACTTTGGGCTCTAGCAATGTGGCTCTGAATGTCCATTCAATGTTGGGTAGAGCCTTTCAGTAAATTGTTAGAGATAAAGTTCCATTATTATTGGGTTCCTCCTTAGTTATTATTTTGGTTCCTTCATGATTTAAGTTGGATTTCGTTATTTATTTTTTGTATGTCCAAGTGGGCTAGTATTAATATTATATGTCACATGGGCATTGTGAGGGTATAAACAGCCATATGTAGTTTATCATATCTAAATAAAATGTATAAATCATAATTAAGTCTTATACATTCTTTTAAGGTGCTTAATGCACCTGCATATTATGTGGTGCTTTTCAATGTTCATGTTTTGGATTCTAAGTGATATATGTCATTTTTAACACGGTATAAGAGAACTTCTAAATATGTGGTGTTTGGAGGAAGTTGATCCGCCTCTTTACATTACTGCAAATCTGATTAGTTTTTTGAATGTTGTTGGTATTTGAGTCGGTAAAGCACCACTTGTCTAGTACCTGCAACTATGGATGAGTTGACCTCCGGAACGGGTATTCGTTGCAAACATGTCCATGACTTGTCAGAACCGACATACTCACTGGATTCGTCGACACACTCGCTAGACTCGTTGTGACACCGGATTATTTGCTACAAACTCAGCCATGACTTGCTCGGACTTGGCACAACAAAGGAAAAAAAACCCTCGTGGAAAAAAGCTCGGACTTCAAATTTTAGAATGGATTTCAATGCAATAAGAAGCTCATCAATGGTGAGTTTGGTGTTGGGAATATGAAGCCACTGTTGGTCTTTTCAATGAACTGTTGAATTTATTTATTATGCAGATAGATATCACGTGATCATTGTCAGGTAGTCATATATTTGGCTTTGGTATTGTTGCCCCCTGAGACCGGCGTGCGCGTGTTAAATCCCTAAAGTAGGCACACCAGTCGATGGAAACTGCAAAAAGAGAAGCCACTGTCACCACAGTCATGTCTTCCTCGCTTCAGGTTGGCTCTTCTCCAACTCAAGGGGGTTTTCCCCAAGGTAGGATCACTAAGGTAGGTGCAATAAGGGACAAGGTGAACTAAAGATGTTGCCTTAAAGAAATAGTTGTAGGATAAGGGTAGTTTGATAAGTGACGGGAAGGAGGGAAAGATCAATCCTCGGGAAAAGACCAATGCCAGTACATCAAAGAGGGAGAATGGAGTGAACAAGAGAACTCAAGAGGATCTTGTGTCATATGTGACTAAGGGGGAGAGATCGTATTATTGAGCAAACCCCGATTAGTCAAGTGTTCAACTACTAGATTTACTTCCTCCTAATTACGAGAGATGCGCTATGCACACAAAAGATCAAGATAACACAATCAAACTAGATTAAATGCAGAAATTGATGCCCGTGTATACACGCTTACCAAGGGAGAAGGCTAGCTGCTGCTAAGAATTTTCACCTTCCAATGCGGTGGTAGCATCCGTCTATGATCTCTAGTGCAAACATAGAAAGAAAGAAACTAAGTTTTAGCAACATTCAGAATCATTGAAGCTCCACAAATTTACGCCACACATTCAAGAGAGTGCTCAGTTCATACCCATAAAAACACCATTTGAATTTTTCTATTAAGTTCCGGGGGAGGAATCATCCCAACTTTTTTCCACCTTTTGAATGGAGAGGGCTAGCCTGTTTTATAGACTCAAAAGGCTTCTGATACCTTTTCAAAAAGGAAAATGAAATAAAAAATAAAAGAAAAAGTGGGATGGTAGGTCCACTTTTTCTCAACTAAAGTTCAAGAAAACTTATTACAAACTAAAGGGATTGCCCCTTTACCATCCAATGTGTATCAAAGCACTCTCACTTTGTTAGAGCGATATCCTCCTTGACTTAGGCGCTCCAAACTGCCATACATCAAAGAAAATAACCTAATCGACTACTACCTTGTGAAACGTGGAACTCCAATTGGTATTCAGCTGCTAAGAGGAACTGGTGACGTGGGTCAAAAAGGTGGACAGTCAGCTGCTCCAAATTTCAACGTGGCATCAAGACAATAATGACACCACCGCTTGCGAATTGTTCCAAAATTTGTAAGGACCCCTGAAGCTGACCCTGAATGACTGCCTGCAATAGATATGAAATTGATTAACCAATGCAATCACTGAGTTGGTGCTTCCAGGTGGACAAATCATAGCGCTCTCCAACATTAGCTAAATGATGATGCTGACAATTGATGGGTAAATCGTGACTTTGTCAACAGATAATTCAAAGCAATCGGTTGCCAATGAAAAGCGTGGATTGCTCCACGACTCATCTGCCAACAAGAACATGATTTATTCTACGACTCTATCTTGTAGTCGGCTGCCAAAAGAAACTATGGATTCAAACTCCACGTAATCGCAAAAGTACTCCCCCTGCGACTATCAAATGGTGAACAAACTTATACCATGTGAAATTTCCCTTGCTGCCAACTAATACTATGTGTCGATTTTGAAAGTCTCGAGTCACGAATTGATTTGGAACACCAAATAAAATGGCGTTGTGACAATCTCTAGTAGAATCTGGAATGAATTCCAACTCGGAGCTTTTGACATATTTTTTATTAGATAACGACCAATAGCCTCGAGTGGAAATGAAGTGCCTTGGTATTGTAGAATTTTCAGCACTCTCCCAACCCGGTTTCCAACTCCGTTTAGAACATTGTTTAATGCCCAACCCAATTCATATTTCAGCTGCAAATTATATTTTTCTCATAAACAATATAGGACTGAAACACAAGAAGAATTTCTACTACTTTTTTTAATGAGCAAAAAATAAAACACATTCACGCATAAATTTCAGACACAGAGATTTTTTGTCCAATGACCCAGGAAAACCCCAACCTCCGGGGAAAACTTGTGAGAAAATTTTATTTATCTGGAAATTTTATAGCAATAGACAAAAAAATGTCAGTCCAACTTATCTCAACCAGAAGATGAAAATTTGCCTCGATTTTGTGCCAAATAGAAACATCAAACTCAGAAAATTTCCTGCTGCATCCTCCTCGAAAATCGTGTTGCTGTACGGCAGCCGTACGAACTGGATGTATGACCTGAATTGGATGTATGACCTGAACTGCCTCGGGAATCGTGCCCAAATTTCCCTTCCTAAAAAGCCGTGCCCAAAATTCCTCCTAAAAAATTGTGCCTCGGGATCTGTATAATGTACGAAATCCGTATAGTACAGCCTATGTAGAACAACAGTAAATGCTCCTGTTGTTGCCTCGATTTTTCTGCCCGGCTGCTGTACTTTCCTTCCTCGATTTGCGTGCCCAAGGGAAAAATGCTCCTGCCGCTATTTCTCCTTCTTTCTCAGAAATGGCTCTCTCTCTCTCAAAATGCAAAAAGTGCCTCTTCACTTGGAAAACTTTCTTTTTAGGTAAAAGTTAGGGTGAATAAAAAGCCATCTAATCGAAGGGCTCAGATTAGACTAGATGAGTGGTTGTGATTAAATTCACTTTTCTCCACAAAATAAAATTTAATTCAGTTTTTAAATTTTCACCTAAAGTGCACTTTATTCTCTAAAGTGCATTTAATGCTCATCTCAAGTCATTAATATAAAGCCCAAGTGACTTAACCCCTTTTCCTAGTGACAGGCAAATGTCGCTTAGGGGAACAACTCCTATGTATAAAAATCAACACTCCCTCTTACTGAGGAAGTTGTTCTTCACCACACCTAACTTGTCTCTGAAATGAATAAACTTGCCTCTTCCAAGAGACTTTGTCAAGATATTTGCAACTTGCTCATCAGTGGAAATGTACTGCAATGCCACAACTCCTCTCTGAACATAATCACGAATGAAATGGTATCTGATCTCAATATGCTTTGACCTGTCGTGAAATACATGATTCTCAGAGAGTTGGATGCAACTCTGATTGTCATAGTAAATCACCGTAGGCCTCAACTCTTGATCAAATAAATCTACCAATAACTTGCGAAGCCACAACGCCTCGCAACTGGCCTGACTAGCTGCCATATACTTAGCCTCTGCAGAACTCAAAGCAACAGACTTTTGCTTTCGACTGAACCGCGACACTGCTGTCGAGCCCAAATTGAAACAACATTCGGAAGTGCTCTTCCGGTTCGCCACACTGCTTGCCCAATCTGAATCTGTGAAGCCAATCAATCTGATCCCATATGATCTCTTGTAATCCAGACCATAATCCACTGTCCCTGCAAGGTATCCCAACACATGTTTTGCGGCTACCTAGTGCACCCTCATAGGTTCTACCATGAACTGACTGAGAGTTTTCACTGCAAAACACAAATCTGGCCTAGAGTTGACCAGATACATCAATGAAGCTATGAGCTGACGATATAATGTAGGATCCACCAACTCTCACTCAGAAGCATGAAGCTTCTTCCAGTTGGTGACCATCAGTGTAGACATCAGCCTGCAACAGTGTTGAAAAACTCTTCGAAAAATCGTCGACTTTTTAAAAAGTTGCGATTTTTTCCCTAAGTCGAAAAATCGGCTAGAAAAAATCGTGACTTTTTAACTTTTCAAATAGTTGCGACTTTTTAGCTTTTCAAAAAGTCGCGACTTTTGACTTTTTGGAAAAAGTCTCAATGGCTAAAATGGCAAGGCCCGACTTTTTTGAAGTAGGGAAAAATATGAAGCATGAATGGAAAACTTGGGAAGAGAGCATTGATATTAGATAGCTAGATGCTAGTTTTCCTCGAATGTATTTATATATGTGATGTCATGTTGTATTGGTTATCCACTTTTGAGTCCTTGATTGGACAATTATGATGTTTCATGATACAGTATCGACTTTGATGTATCATTTTACATTTGGCATTACTACATGATGATGATATATATCAACGCTTTCTCCATATTTATCTTCCAATGTGTTTATCTGATGTTATTGTTGCTTTAAATGTTTAAAATTCTGAAAAAATGAATGTATTTTGTATTTTTTTATGTTTTGTCGATTTTTCCTGATTTTTTTGTCGATGTTGCCGAGAAGTTGTATTCGGGATCCTTGCTGACTTTTTCAACATTGGCCTACAATCCTCCATCCAAAATCTCCTCAGAATATCAACTGCATACTTTCCATGTCCCAGAAAAATATGACCAGGCTCCTTCCAAACCTCCAATCCCCAAAAATTGTGCATCAACCCAATGTCCGTCATCTCATACTCTGAAGCAAGATCTCTCTTGAAAACTGCAATAGGTCTCTCTCCCCCTGTGATAAACAAGTCATCCACATACAACAGAAGAATGAGCGGATCATCTCCAACCATGATGAAATAGAGATTTGGATCTGCCTCAATCTTTTGAAAACCCATCCGCAACAAGTAAGAGTCTATCTTGGAATACCAAGCTCGAGGAGCTTGCTTCAGCCCATACAAGGCTTTCTTCAGCCTGTAAACATGAGACTCTCTCCCATGAATCTCAAATCCCTGTGGCTGCTCCACATAAATCTTCTCGTGTATGATTCAATCGAGAAATGCGGTCTTCACATCCATCTGATGGATCTTCCAACCCATTTCTGCAGCAATGGAAATCAATGCCTTGATAGAAGTATAACGAGCAACCGGTGCAAAGGTCTCATCATAATCAACTCCCTCAACCTGTGAGAACCCCTGCGCCACAAATCGAGTCTTGTACTTCTCCACACTACCATCTGCAGCATGTTTTAACTTGTAAAGCAAACAAGAAGTCATCATTGACTTCCCCCCAGGTCTCGGAACAATCTCCCAAACATCGTTCTTCATGATGGAATGGTACTCTTCCATCATGGCATCTCTCCAAACATGATGTTGAGAGGCCTCCTCAAAAGTAGATGGCTCAAAATCACGAAGACTAGCAACCAATGCCATACCCAATCTTTCTGGCATCACTATATTCCTCACTGGCTCCTTGGGCGTTCCAAACTCCTTTGCTTCCTTCAAGGTCTCCCGAAGCCACTTAGGCTTCTTCTTCCTCGAAGGTTGCTCCTACACTGGTCTGTCCTCATCTGATGAACTCCCAGAGGTAGAAGGCTCAATAAACTGTGAACCAGAAGTTGGTGAACCAACAACTGGTGAACCCTGTGATCCTGTAGCTTTATATGGTGAACCTGTGACCTGAGAACCAAAACTTGTCCCCGAAGAACCTGCTGGATGCACCACTGAAATTGGAGATCCTGTGCCTATACTGTGTGGTCTAGTAACCTAGGAAACCTATGAACCTGTCATCTGCACTGAAGGTACTTGTGAAGCTACCTGAGGTGTGGGAACTTGTTGCTCTCCCTGCTCGGACTCTCTATACTTCATGAAGGCCCGCTCCTCCTCAAATCTCACTTCCCTCCTCACAACAATCTTCTTCTTGGAAGGGGAATAAATGCGGAAGGGCTTCGAAGTCTCATCATACCCCACAAAGATGCCTCTCTTTGCTGTGGGCTCAAACTTTGTCCTCTTCTCAAAAGGGACATGTGAATAAGTCAGGCAACCAAATATCTGAAAATGACTCACCTCAGGCTTCTTGCCTGTGAAACTCTCCTCAGGTGTCTTGTTCCGCACGACACGATGGGACTCCCGTTCAGAAGGTATACAACTGTACTACATGCCTCTTCCCAAAGGAAGAAAGTAAGTGACTGATCATGTAACATGGCTATTGCAACTCCAACAATAGATCCGTTCTTCCTCTCTACCACTCCATTCTACTCGGGAGTCTATGGTACCGTCAACTGTCTCTGAATGCCCTCCTGTCTGCAATACTCATCGAACTCCTTGGAGTTATACTCACCCCCGTTATCTGATCTGAGTGCCTGAATCTTCCTCCCAGTTTGGTTCTCCACAAGAGCTTTGAACTCTTGGAACCTTTGCAAGACCTCCTCAGATTTCATGCTCTTCAGGAAGTACTTTTAGGTCTTCTTGGAATGGTCATCGATGAATGCCACATAATACTCGGACCCTCTCAGAGAAACAACTGACATAGGACCACACAAGTCGGAAGGTATCAAATCAAGAACTCTTGTTGACCTCCTATCACTGCTAGTAAAAGCAGTCTTGGTGTACTTTCCCAAAGCACACCCCCTACATACATCACTGTGCTCAGTGCTGAACTCTGGCAAACATGTAACCATATACCTCAACATCCTCAAAGCTGGATGATGCAGATGAGCCATCCTCCTGTGCCACAACTCACAAAGCTCGCTGTCGCCGCTATGTGCCAAAGCATGCTGGGGCTGAACAAGAGCTTGTACAATTTCCCACATCTGACTCCAATGGTGTTGGAAGCAGATGGTCCTGCAGTCTTGGGAAAAACACGCACATGTCCATCCAGGAAGGACACCCTAAGACCCCTACCCTCGATCATGGAAACTGAGATCAAGTTCTTCTTCAGCTCAGGTACAAACAATACATCTCTCAAAATCATGGGACTCATGGATTCTCTTTGAAAAGTAATGGTCCCACGCCTAATTGCTTTGACAACTGTGTCATCCCCCAACACTACCTCCACATTAATCTCTGCCTGTGAAAGCTCGGAGAACATCTCTCCAGCATCTGTCACGTGGCTCGAAGCTCCACTATCAATATACCACTTGTTGGTGGTGGATGCACTCAAAGAATGGCCAGTCAACAATGAATACTGCCTCCCAATATCAATATCTGCATTGGTGATGATGGATGCTCTCTCTCTATCAACATACCTAGTACAGA
Source organism: Pseudotsuga menziesii (assembly GCA_001517045.1). Taxonomy (NCBI): domain Eukaryota; kingdom Viridiplantae; phylum Streptophyta; class Pinopsida; order Pinales; family Pinaceae; genus Pseudotsuga; species Pseudotsuga menziesii. Next base: position 290,601 of record LPNX010221769.1, on the reverse strand, counting down.
GAGAAAACTCTCTCTCGAATCTAGCTGTAAAGTCCTCCACCTCTGTCGAAGCTGATGTTTGCTGCTGCTTTTTCTTCTTCTTCTGTAGACACTGCCCAACATAGTGTCCAAACTTCTTCTAAAGCGAAGCGCACTTCACAGTGCTCCAATCTTTCTTTTGTCCAAAATTCTTCTTCCCCTTTGCAGTCAATGCCACATTCTCCTCATGCTCCCTACTAGTAGAAGAGCTTCCCTGCACAAGACCCCTCCAGGTCTCCTCCTGAACAAAATCATCACAAATCCTGTCCCATGTAGGCAAGTTCTCCTTGGCTACTATGGCCTTCACAAAAACAGCCCAAGGCTTTGAAACCCCATTCAGAGCTGTCCGCACTAGCTCTGAACCAAGAACAACCTCCCCCATTGCTGCAAGCTCATCTCTCACCCGAGAGATCCTAGTAAGGTAAGAAATCACAACCTCAGCTTTGGCCATCTTGATACTTTTCAACTTCTCTCTCAAAACTATCTTCCTATACTCATTTGAGCTTTGAAACAAGCTAGTCAAAGCATCCCACATTTGAAATGCATGGGTCTTACTCAAGATGTGTGGGATCACATGATCTTTCACTGCATCTAGTATAATTCTTCTAGCTTTTATGTCCTTCTTGTTGAAGGCAGTAAGTGCTGCTGCATCGGTGAAAGTGTGAACAATAATAGGATTTGCTGTAGTGTTGTGAACCACCTCATCTTACAACTCATTTTCCTCCAATATTAGCACTAGCCTAGCTTTCCATGGGACAAAACTCCCAACCCCATCAAGCCTATTCTCCAACCTAAGACCTGTTGCCATTTTACATGCAAAGTTCAAGTTTCAACAAGGTGCTTCCCACTGACAAAAGAAATCACTGAAGTCTGAAATTTTTAACTGTGTAAAAGTCTGCCCTCTCTTTAGCAAAGCTCTGATACCATGTAGAATATTCAGCACTCTCTCAACCCGGTTTCCAACTCTGTTTATAACATTGTTTAATGCCCAACCCAATTCATATTTCAGCGGCAAATTAGATTTTTCTCATAAACAATATAGGACTGAAACACAAGAAGAATTTCTACAACTTTTTTTTATGAGCAGCAAATAAAACACATTCACACATATATTTCAGACACAGATTTATGGTCCAATGACCCAAGAAAAACCCCAACCTTCAGGGAAAACTTGTGAGAGAGAAAATTTTATTTATCTGGAAAATTTATAGCCATAGACATAAAATTATCAGTCCAACTTATCTCAACTGAAAGATGAAAATCTGCCTCAATTTTTGTGCCAAATAGAAACATCAAACTCATAATTTCCTGCTGCATCCTCCTAAAAAATCGTGCTGCTGTACGGCAGCTGTACGGATGGCTTGTACGACTTGTCTGTATGGACCTGTTTCGATTTCTGTGTCGGTTGAATTGCCTCCCTAGACTTCCCTTCCTCGAAAATTCTGCCCAAAAGTCATCCTCGAAAATGTGCCTTGAGATCCGTACCCTGTACGAAATTCGTACAGTACAACCTGTACGAAATTCGTACGGTACAACCTGTACGAAAACATCAATAAATGCTCCTGCGGTTGCCTCGATTTTTGTGCCCTGCTGCTGCTTTCCTTCCTCGATTTGCGTGCCCAAAGGAAAAATGCTCCTGTTGCTATTTCTCCCTCTTTCTCAAAAATGTCTCTCTCTCTCTCTCAAAATGCAAAAAGTGCCTCTTTACTTGGAAAACTCTTCTTTTAGGTAAAAAGTTAGGGTGAATGAAAAGCCATCTAATCCAAGGGCTCAGATTAGACTAGATGAGTGGGTGATTAAAATCACTTTTCTTCACAAAATAAAATTTAATTCACTCACTTTTTAAATTTTCACTTAAAGTGCACTTTATTCTCTGAAGTGCATTTAATGCTCATCTCAAGTCATTAATATAAAGTCCAAGTCATTAATATAAAGTCCATTAATGACGTAACCCCTTTTCTCAGTGACTTAGGCAAATGTCAGTGAGGGGAACAACTCCTAGGTATAAAAATCAACAGGTATCTATCGTGTCCCATATCAAGAGATTTTGCCTTGGATTTCCTGCTCAAGTATTGTACCTCAAACCGTGCTCTTAAAAACAATCTATTTCGAATAATCTTACTCTTCTCGGCTTTGAAAACAATGTCTGAAGCCGCTGTGATTGATCTTTTGTAATTGTTGGGCAGAATCAATGTTATTGTATCAAAGAATGAAGAAAAGTGGAATGAGAAATGGAGTGAGAAGACCCCTTGGTCTCTGCTAACTATCAATGAGGTGACTTCCATATACTTTCATTACATTTGCGAAAATTTCATTAACCTGTATTGCTGTCCATAACTAACTTTTAAAATGTAAGCATGTTGATTACTTCGTTGTGTTTGTAGCCTGTGGAAGACTATATTTCTGCTGAAGAGAAACCCATGTAGCAACCTATGTGCACAAAGTCATGATTTTCCCTTGCTGCTTTGTGGACACCCCTGTCAAAGTGGGGTGGTAACAGGTACAATATTAGAACCAAAGCTACATATATTGTGTCGGTGAATATATCGTTGAGAGTTCGAAAGGAAACTTATCGACAACAATGGCGAAAGTATCGGAAAATATCGACAAATGTCATAAAGCATAAAAAAATAGAAAAATAACCATTTTTTAACATCTAAATCAACAACAACATCAAATAAACACATTGCCACATAAATATGAAAATACAACTAATATATAAGATGCATAAGATGTCAAATGGTGGATCATGATCAGATATCGACTATAAACTGAAAATACTGAAATATGTTCCTGATGGAATGATAGAAAATTACATCAATTCTCAAAATAAATGTCTCTCAAGAGATGAATCATCATGACTCACGAGGCATCTAGATAGTGTATAGAGTCTAGAAATAGGACATAGTATGATAGTACAATGATAAATAATATTTATCGAGCCGTCGACCTCTCGACCCTCTCCTCAATCTACCCTTTTTACGAGAAAAGGGCACCACTCTTCCTACTCCAACTGCTCGAGTAGGTAATAGGGATGAGGTGGAGGCTAATGTGAGCTGTCTCCTCCTAGTCCCAATTGCATCACTCTGTGGAGGTTGTGGCATTGGCATTGGTCGGTGTTGGACCTGATCAACTTCCTCCTCAATGTCCTCATCCTTTGGAAGTGGAACATAAACATCTTAGTCTGCCCCCTCCTCCTCCTCCAACACATCTACTTCAACATCCTCCTCTTTCTCCAACCATTCAGGTGCCTCCTCCATTGTAGGATCCTTTGTCTCCACCCTCCATTTGTTGGTAGTGTCAATGTCATCCAATGAAATAACATTTGAATTGGTTACTTTCTCAATTTGCTTCACCTGTAACCTTAGATTGTAGTAGACATAAACCATGTCATTAAGGCGCTCGGAAAGTAACCTGCATTAGTATGAGATCCATAGTTAGGGGGTGATAAATGATGATAAATTTAAATTTGAAATTGTAATAAATTATATTTGAAATTAATAAAATTATAAAAAATATAAATATAAATTTTCATTCTTTAACATTTGTATCCTTCTATGCTTCTTGAAGTGTATTTTCTATGCTTCTTGAAGTGTAACTCTTGGACTCTGCAACAATAATTAGTCCACCACACATCTACAAAGAAAACAAGGAAAGGAAAGACAATGTATTAAATTTTTAGCTCTCTAATGCAAGTTTTTGTAACTCTTGGACTCTGCAACAATAATTAGTCCAGACTCCACCACACATCTACAAAGAAAACAAGGAAAGGAAAGACAATGTATTAAATTTTTAGCTCTCTAATGCAAGTTTTTTGTAACTCTTGGACTCTGCAACCCTAGTTAGTCCACCACACATCTACAAAGAAAACAAAGAAAGGAAAGACAATGTATTAAATTTCTACCAAGTAAAAAATAGATAGAAATGAAAGAGTAAATAATTAAGATATTGAAATTTGAGTTTTAAACAAATTGTACTTGGCATCCTCGTGGTTCTGTCTTGGACAACCATGTCATAATCAAAATTGCCACCTTCCATCCTATAGATCTCCATCTGTCTAGAAATATCTGTGCGTTTAGAGGGAGTTAATGTTAGGATTATTATTAACCCTCCCTTTGACCACATAGTCTAATTGTCTATTTTCCTAGCTTAGGAGGTCTTTATCACACCACTAGTGCATAGGGGACACACCTAGGGGGCATCTGCCACTTATTGCACCTGATTTCTTGAGTTTAGGAACCCACTCTGAGTGCCACCAACAGTCTCCTTCAGTGGACCTTAGTAGGTAAGCAGTCATGTTCAATTATGCTTCAGTTACTATCAGTTAGGTCACAATTAATTAGCCCAGAGCTAGTTTGCATGATTGAAGGGAGTGTGGGTTCCTTTTCTCACCTACCCTCATCAGTTAACTGATTGTAGACTAAGTTATTCGGAGTTGCATTAGTGAGCTCCAATGGTGATTTTTCCACATTGCGTTAGCTACGAAGTCGATCTGAGTTGGTAGATTCGAATCCTATCTTTAGCATTCAAATCTTCCTATATGTACAACTAGTGTACTCCATATTATTTACTGATTCATGAATATAATCATATTATTCCAATTTTATCTAATTAATTGAACAATCTATTGCTAAATTCCTCTCTCTTCTGCGACATTCTCTTCCATTTGAATTCATGCAAGCTGATGATCCTATGCTTTACAAACTTTAACATGGTACTAGAGTAGGTATCTCTGCCTACCTCAAAGCTTACAAACTTCCATGCTTGCACCAAAAGCAGTTGAGTTTCCACATAATTCCTGGAATAATTGCATTGCTCCCTTTGGATTCGTCCAGAGAAGTCTATCCAGGTGTGATGGACTCGGAAAAAGTGCACATACCGAAGTGATATATAGCTGAAAAAGTGCACATGTCAAATTTCTGAAGATTTGTTGATCAATACAGCTGTGAAATGGAAAATTCAACAACTCTGACTCCTAGAATCCTTGCCGCTTTCAATTACCTTGAATGGAGAGCAGACATGCGGATTGCCTTGCGCAACAAAGGTCTGTACAAGGTGACAATGGGTAGAGAAGTTGAACCCTAGCAGTATATTGAGAAATCCAAGTTTCTGAATAGGCTTGATGAATCCTTTGGCTTCATGTGCATCCACATATCCAGGGAGTTGTTGTTCCACGTTGAGGGACTCTGAAACACTTTTGATCCTTGTCCACATATCATGTGCATGATTTCAAACCATAAATCATGCACATGATAGACACCATTCTTGTTCCCTCTCTCTCTTCTGCAACATTCTCTTCCATTTGAATTCATGCAGGTTGATGAACCTATGCTTCACTGAATTTAACAGTTAACACCAGCCTTTGAACGCATTGGAGAAAGCCATCCATGACCTCAGCATGTAACAAATATAAATGTTATAAATATTAACATTTAATACTAAGTAGGTTAATTAGGGTAATTAATTAATTATTGAAGAGGTGACTTGAAAAGTCACCACCCTCACCACTTAGGGTATAAAATACGCGACACTAATTCTTGTAAAACATTTTTTTATCTATCCAATTATCAATATATATTTGTCCTATTAGTGGCTTATCGAATATTCTAGGTGTTCTAGTAATATTGATTGTGTGAAGTGAATAAATATTCGCTTCATTTGATATCAGAGCTAATTTGTGATCCAGGCCTTATCTGAAATCCAACCGTATATATCATTAATTATACTGCAATGCATACAACAATACTTATTCATTACTACACTCATTAACTATGACACTTGAAGATACATAGTCTATGTGTAGTTTCAAATAGCAATGATGCTGGTGACTAATTTCAAATGGGGGCATAAACCCAACTGTCTGGGTTCTATACATTATGTATGCAACAATAGACAATTGCTGGAAACAAACATTATATATAATATATGCAACAATAGACAATTGCTGAAATAAACATTGACTCATTTTTGTGTTCAAAGTTCAAATACAAAAGGAATTACTTAGGGTTTTGGAAGGACGGAGCAGTATTTTCTGTCTTGAATTTTTAGCTTTTCCATGGGAAGTTTGCTATGAGAATGTAATAAAAAATATAAGGGAGATGTCTAAGGTATGGAAAACGAGATTAACATGGAATCTCAACCTGATAAACTAAATTTATTGGACAATTCTAGCATGGAGCAACAGAGTCTCAGTCCACTTGAGCAACGGGTTATGGATTGGCATTTTGCTAATTTGGAGTATGGCTGTGCAACAGAACTTAGTCGGGTTTCACTCCCTTACTGGAATCAGGATGATGCTCCCTTACTGGAATCAGGATGATGCTTATGGAGGTTTTGGAGGAGCTCACTGTATGATTAAAGGAGGTTATAGCACTGTCATCACTACTACACGGTGGGGCGTTTTGAGACATTAGTTTAAGACGAAATTATAATTTCGTCTTAAATTATGTTTCTTCATTTTATTTTATTTTTTATCAATATTTTCGACTGAAAGTTAATACCTAGAAAAGGTAATAACTAATGCTGGGAAATGATAATAAGTGTTTGGGCATGTGGAGCAGAGATACAGAATTTGTGTCGTGTAAGCTTGAGGAAATTGAAGAAAAGCAGGTGATGCATTTGACAGGTTGGGCTGCTTGGGCTGCTGAGTAAAGTTCAGGTATTCTGAAACAATTTCCCCTTTCAATTACATTTCCCTTTTCCCTTTTTGGTTTTGGTCTCTCCATTGATGCTCATTTTTCCTTTCATTTCCCTAGTTTTCGTGTCTATGTTGATGCTCATTGGCATAATATTCTAAGAACTCAGCCCCTAATTTATCTGTTTCAAATCCCCAACTCTTCCTCCATTATTTGACAACTAATTTTTGTCACCTATTGCATATGGATATTTTATTTAATTTTCCCTTAACAATAAGCTCGAGGGGCCGAACCGTAACCCCATTCCCCTCACCCTTCAATTTGGAAGTTCCATGCTAGTCCTTGAGCTGGGCTTCCATGACCCATATTTTTCCAGCAGAAGCCGAATAGAAAAGAAACATAGTCACCGAAGTTGTGATCTTCACCGCAAATCCATGTGCGAAGTCCAAAATCCTGAGCTTTCCCAAACCTGTAGAGCCCTTTGAGGCCTTAATCTCGCTACCCACTTGATTAAACTTGAACTCCAACCTAGATTCAAACCTATGCTCTGCTACAATATTGAGGCCGTGAGAACTATTTGAGATTCGGCCCGATCGAGCATTGCTGTTATAAAAACCCAAACCTGCAGAGCCCTACAGATCCCTTTGAGGCCTTAAAGTCGATACCCACTTGGTTAAACTTGAACTCCGACCTAGATTTAAACCTGTGCTCTTCTACAATATTGAGGTCGTGAGAACTATTTGAGATTCGACCCAATCCCACATTTTTGTTATAAAAACCACAGGTCTGTTGGTTGGCTCGGCAAATAACTAGTTGTATCCTATGCAAATAACTAGTTGTAGTCTATGATAGAATAGATATATATGATTATATCCAGTAGAACGATGTCAGACCAGAGAAGACAAATGGTGTGATCATGTGTCCAATGTTGTTGAGCATGCTTACTCAGTGTTTTTTAGATTTCTAGACCTGTTCCGTAAGTGATCTTTGTTAGTGTTTTATGTGTTTGGTGTGTTATGAAATTCATTGGGTTTCCTTAGTTGCAGGAGATTTTGAGAGCCGCATTCCTGGGCGGAGGTTGTTGAGTCCGTGAAACATGGCCCATTTGATGCAAATTATAATGATACCAGACCCAATGTATCAAAAAATGGATGATTGCTTCAATTATTCCTATTTAGAACATGTTGCCGCCTAATACACACTTTAAGACACAGGAAAGTCTCCAACCCGCTGTGTGTGTCCTTGGGGGCAAGTTAGAGCTGGGGACCACTGTCACCACAGTCCACAATTCCTCCATTTAGGTTAGATCCCAACAGAGCCAAGGGGGGTAGTCCCTACGGAATACTAAGTTCCAGATTTATTAATTAATTACAAATTAATTAAAGGGATCCTTTAAGGTTACAAAATTACAAGACCAGTGCCTATATTAAATGGAGTCAAAATAATACAAGTTACAAACAATAACAAATCAAGGTATCTAAGCAATGTACAGATGAATTAAATTTATCAATATAAACGAATAAACAAGTAAGATAGTTACAGTTCAGATTTACAAGAGATAGCACAAGGAAAATGCCAAAAAGGAAATTCAGTAAATGAAAAAGAAAGGACTTTAGGTTGTATTGCTTGAAACAGTCAAACAATGTTAAGCATTCACCACATAACAACTGCAGAACTGAAAGTAAATGAAACAGAAAAATAAATGACACTGAAAGTAAAGTGTTGGAGTGCAATGCTGGAGTGGGAGTGCTTGCAGTAGAACCTTGAACAGCAAGGCAAAGATGAAAAAATGACCAATGTTTGTAGGACGTTTTGCAATGTCTCTTGGTAAATTTTAATAAATTTTGTTGGAGTTGGAATCTTTGATTATGTTTTAGAACCGGTGGTGTGACTACCCCGATCTAGTTCTTCTCAAACCGAAGAGGGATTGCTGTTGCGCTCAACAGGTGGGAGCAAAGCCCACCCCTAGCTCACAGGTCAAACCCCAATGGCCCAGTGCTCACAAGGAGGACGTCGATGCGCCTAGAGACCCCCTCGGTCTACTACCCCTTGCAGCTTTCGAGTCACTGTTTTTAATCAATTCGAAAATCACTAAATGGATGCCTATTAAACTAGGACTTCCCTTTCCCCTGGTCGTATCTCGGAGTACCCCGGAGGGTGATAACCGAGTAGAGGAGCAGGAAATAGAGAAGCTTTGTTGGTTAATTTTATGGGTTAATTTTAAGTCTTGGGTGATTAAGATGCAATGTAAATTTTAAGTTATCAACAAGATCACCAAGCGATGTCCCTTATGGGAGGTGCTGGTATTCGATCTTGGACTGAAAATTTAAATGTGAAGATTGTAGCAGGAAAATAAAGTGTTTCTTTAATTACCTAAGCCCCCACTTCTTCTGCTTTTCATATCCAACTTGAAGTCCCTAAAGGGAGATGACAAGTGGATAGAGGATACGCAGGATATATGGGTTGTATGGTTACTTCCTTTAACAGAAAATTTACAGATTACTGAACTTGAAAGAAAACTGTAAAAGTAAAGCCTAACCGCACAGCAATCTCTGTGACAGAGATGGTCGTCTGTCACAGAGATAGGTGGGTAACAGGAAAAATAAATCTGCTTAAGCTAACCTCACAACAATCTCTGTTACAGAGATGGTGGTCTGTAACAGAGATAGGTGGGTGAATGAATAAAACAGTAAACTAACCTCACTTCAATCTTTGTGACAGAGATGGTGGTCTGTCACAAAGAGAGGTGGGTGAACAGAAAATAAAGCAATTTTCTACTTCTTAATCTATTTATGTGTATATTACAAATGCTTTATAAATTTTGCAGAATACCCCAAGAGGACTCCTCTTTGGGGTTTACAAATAACAGAAAAGGAAGGAAAGAGTTGAGGGCTTGAACCCCTTTTGGAACCGGTTGAAAGTTGAGGTGTTTCTAGGCCAATTTGGGCAGCACCTCCCCTTCACCTGTGCAAAACCTGTCATAAACCAGCAAGCTTTGCTTGCTGGAAATCACAGTAAACACTAAAAAATTTGTTAGAAAAATTAGTACAGAAAAATACAAATTTACAGTAAAAAAATCTGAGCGAAAGTATGACAGAAATATGAAGTTAGTTTTCAGCCACCTAAATGATGTTAGAACAGCAGAAATAAAAGCCTATACTGATGTACTAAGGGTTGGGGCCTTGAAATCAAGGTTTTTATCACTATACAGTGATAAAAACTGAGTTTCAAAACCCTTTTTACAGAAAGTGCGAAAATGAAAACAGAAAATAAATGGCTGGAAATGACTGTTTTTTAAAGTGAAAGCAACATGTAAATAGCAGAACTTAAAGCCTAAACTAATATACTATGGGTTAGGGCCTTAAAACCAAGGTTTTATCACTATACAGTGATAAAAACTGAGTTTTAAAACCCTTTTTTCCAAAAGTGCGAAAATGAAATCTGAGTTTTTTTTTTTAAAACCAATGGAGAAGGCTCCTTTGCTCTGGATCCCTGCAAATAAACCTATAATAGTTGTACAATGTAAGCCAAGAGGTGAGCACACAAATAGATCCTACAAAATACTTTGTAGGATCCTATCAAGCTACTCACAAATGAAAGTAGAAAAACTTCTACTTGCAAATCTCTCCACAAAATACTTTGTGGAGAGCTATCTAAGCTAATACAAATGCAACTAAAACAAATACAAAGCAGGTTACCTTACAAAGAAAAATGAAATGTAGACAAGACACCAAAGCTTCCTCCAAAGATTGCTTGTATTATGGCCCAACTAGGGCAAGAACATTACAATGGCAAGAAGAAAATGAGAGAAGAGTGAGTAGATATTCCGGCAGCATAACAATAGCATGAGAGAGCCTGAGAAATGAGGGAGTGAGGCCCCCATTTTATAGTTGAGGGAGACCCCCAACCCCTTGAAGATCAATGGCTGAGATTAGATCTAGATCTAGGTTAAATCTCCACCACTAGATCTAGGTTTTTGACTTTGCATTCCTCTCAATCAATCTCAACCCTTAGATTAATTCTTGATCAATGGCTAGGATGCTTGATCCATGTCAAACCAATATACACCCTTAGATCTAGGTATTTGACCAAGATCTCACCCTTAGATCTTTTCTGAGTTGAAAACGTGGGCCCAAGGTAGACGCCCCTCTACATTTGGCCTTGACTTTATCATTTTCCTCCAATATTGGCGCCCTCCTCCAATATAGCGCCCTCTAAACTAAGATAGCGCCCTTCTATTTTGTGCTAGCGCCTTACTAAATATGGCCGCCCCTTTAAATTAGCGCCCTCCTCCAATATATGGTAGCGCCTCCACCAAGGTAGACGCCCTCCATTTAAAGCTAGCGCTCCTCCTAAACTTGGTGGCATCCTCCTCTATATAGAGTGGGGTTCTTTTATGCATGCGCCCCAACTTTAGAGGTGGTTTAAACTTGGACGTCCCCTTAGCAAGGGTTTAAACTTGGCTCCTCTAGATGTGGCTTTGACCATTCCTTATTCACTTGGAGCACCTCTAAAATTAGCTTTGACCAAAGCCTTTAGCTCCAAAATGACATTAACCTTTAGACTTAGGCTATATTTAATATTCACCTTAGATTTAAAATTTTCATTTTAATTTTTTAATTTTCCCAATATTGACTTAGGAAAAATTAAAAATAATTTGAAAAAATTATATCTTGGCCATGGGGGGGTGGAAAAATTTGGAATAAATTTTTCCTAGGCTTAACAACCCCCAAACAAAATTACCATGGCATTATTTGATTTTTTACTTCAAAATCAAATAATGTGAATTTTTGACTTAGGGAAATTAAATAATTCCCTAGGAAAAAAGGACCCCTCCTGACCAAAATTGGTCTATCTCT
>LPNX010221769.1:232738-272297 GCA_001517045.1 Pseudotsuga menziesii | reverse complement strand
TGCATGTCATTTTTAGGGTTCGCATGCATCTCACTTTTAGGGTTTGCATGCATGTCATTTTTAGGGTTTGCATGCATGTCACTTTTGGGAATATTACAATCCCTTTGTTGGTTTTCCCGTTCTTTTCTAAAAAGATCCACAATAATTGTATAAACAAACAGTTTTCTAAAGGCTTTATGATATATGCGTTTTATATAGCTTAGAACATGATGGAGTCATTTTGTTTGGCAAACTTTATAACTGGATTAAATGTTTAAATAATATATTGTTTGCACTTGGAAAAATGTAATAATGTCTTTTTTAATCCATTCAATTTTATTCAAGTTAAATATCTCCAAACTATATTCAACTTGAAAAGAAATAGAAAACAATAACTTTGTTATAGTTGGAAAATGGTTGGTTTTTATAAAAACAATGGCATCTAGACAAAATATATTATATTGGTGTTAGAAATCTTTGATATTGTTGGAAAATAGAAATGAGTATTTATTTTATGAATATAAAAGAGAGGAAATAACTCTGATTGATGAAAGTGGGTGATGTGATTGATTTAAATCAAAATATATAACCGTCCGCCATTTTTGTTTTTAGAAGATTGATGGTTTATTATGGCTGCAGGCTTCACTAGTGTTGATGATCCTTATGGGCTACCAGAAAATTGTGAGGTATGCAATATATCTTTCTTTGAGTTAAAATTTGTCATGTCTTTTTCATGGATTTTATTCCCTTTTAATCATTTGGTAACTTAAATGAGTTTGTTATTTATACATTTTCATGTTTTTTTTGTGTTTGTTGAGTAAATTTTACAGTATTCTCTTAATGTCCTTAACCGATTAATAGTTGTGTCACTAGTATGAAATGTAATTGTTTTGATGTGCTTTCTTTTTATATGATAAAATTTGATTATAATAATTTCAACATATTGTAAAGACAGACAGATGAAAAACTGCGTTTGATTAACAGTCAACCCATCCCTAACTCACAAAGGGTCCTCAGTGAGAAAAGTCCAGAAATTTTACAAATTTATAATGTTATAACTTATACATAAATATGTACTTTCACAAATATCAATCATATTCAATATTGCTAATAGAGTAGCGATGTAACCATCCTATTCTCTATTGAAAGGTTCGATCTTTTAGAAACTAACTACCATTTTTGCATTGGCATATTTTCTCCTATTTTTGTCCATGTAGATGCTAATGAATTTAATTTTGAAGTTGAAGTTTCTGAGCAGTCCTTCAATAATCTCTTTTTATAATCATTGTAAGAATACTTTGTCCATAGTAGTTTTTAACCTCTAAACAAGGTTTTGAAATTCTGCTGTGTATTAAAATGCAATTTCAATGCACTCAAGAAAGAGTTATCTACCTCACCTTTCTTGTCTCTTATAATCCATTTGGCTATGGCTCTTGTTGAAATCTTTCATGCTTTAGCATATAACACATTAAAAAACTTCTTAGAATGCTACTGGTTTTTAGGCCTACTTTCTCCAGCTTTGAAAGTATAATCCAAAATTGGTTGTCAACATATTTACCCTGTGAATCTTCTGCTAATGCAGTCCATCCTTACTTCCCACTTTCTTCATAAACGAGACTTGGAACAAACTCCACAGTCCAGTCAAACTAAGGCTCTGTTTTCTATCCATTCTATCCTAATAGGCTCTTCAAAAATGGATTTATTTCTAGAAAGCCAAATTACCTGTAACAAACTGAGTAGAAATCTCCATGACAACTTGCAAACGTTCTTTCCCTTCAAATTTTGTAGATAGATCACTAGGATCAACTTGTATCCTATTACACACACTAGATTAGACCTCTTTCATGAAATTACATTGAATGACAAGTTTATTGTTAGTCACCTATGTTGAAGGAACCATATTACAAAATCTACTTGTGAAGATATTTTGGTGAGCCAAAATATCCCTCGTACCTTTATCCACACTTTTATGGACCAACTGCCTTTGGAATGATCTCACCACCCAATAATACTCTCTTTTCTCTGCATTGAGAGGTTGTGTGTTTACACACTTTCTTTGGATACAATTAGGAAATTAATTGAGGATGCCTTATAATCACCTCATTGATCTGTTAAGTTACATATTGTTTTTTAAACATTCTTCTTAGTTGCCTTGGCCATATGCAGATGCGTTTGTCTATAATTTTTTACTGATTGATGTTCTTACCTTGTTTAAAATCTAAAATAATATTTTACATGCTTATATTAGCTTCATATCTCATGAAATTTCTTTATGAAAATATTAGAGTTAATTTTTTGTTTCATTCATATTAAATGTTGAAAATTAAATTCTAATAAGACTTTTGGTTCACACGTGCTTCGAATGCCAGTGACTGGTTTGCTTATCAGTAAGGTATGATAATTTTTTCATGATAATAGTTATTTGGATCTTTAACTTGTTTTTCCTCTAATTTCTAAGCAGGCTAGTCTTTGATTTAAGCAATTAGTTTTTCTTAATTTTGAAACAGTTAAGATGAATTAGTGGTGTCAGATTTCTACACTACTGAGATAGCTTGACAACATTTTTAATTGCCATATTTGTTTCTTCCAAGTTTACATAAGTCTATATTTTCCTTCTTCAGTGACTTATTCCATTAGAACATATGCTCGTATGTGATTCTACTCTAAAAGGAAAGCTATAGTGCGCTCCATTAGAGTTAATAGGAAGTATTGTCATTTTAGAAAATACAGGTGATAAGACCTAAATTTAGGAGCAAGCAGTTATATCATGCTTCCATTCCACTCTAGAGAAAACTTGTATTTGATAGAAAAAGTTGAAAGGCTAAAACTCCAATATACATTTTTTTTGGGGGGGGGGGGTTAACAGTTCTTTACCATTTTTAATTTAAATCGGCATCTCCTCACCAAAAACACTGGAAACAAATTTGATAGCTATAAATGTGCTACTGTAAAACTTTAGATCTTGTTGAGCTAAATTCTAAATTTTGTTCCATGGATCAGTACCATTCAAAGTCTAAACATAATCCAACCAACGAATTCAAGGATTCAATGTACACAGAGAAAAATGCAAGAAGCAACTCGTGGACATTTATGAGTTTTTGTAGATATATATATTAATTCCATAGCTGGTCTTTAGTCTATATGAATAACATACTAACTTAACATGTCATAGTTAAATAGTGTATTTATAATTAATCTTGTTTATCAATTATCATATTTAAACTCAAATTAACATTAAAATATAATTATACAACAATCTAACTAATAAGTTCGAGACCAGAGTTGGTCTTAATAGACATTAACTACCATCATCCTCATCACAATCTTGTGGTTACAAGAGAGTAGTGGTAGCACTTGGAAAAAGGAGTTTTAGTTGGACAAATGTTTTTTATTTTGGTAGCCTTGGGCATTGTTCCTAACAACATCATATCACACCAGTCGAGATTTTGGTCCTTAGAAAAGATAAAACCGTGGCAGTATCCTTGGATAGTCTCGGGCCTCATTGGGTAGTTATCTTTCTCTGCTAATGGGAGATTGAAATAATCCAAGACCAATTTCTTTCTGTGCATAATTCTTTCTTCCTTAATCCCATGATTCAAAACCTACAATTTATAATAATCAGAGCAACAAACAAATAAATTAGATATCAAGAAGTCACTAATAAGTAAAATTGACATTTGATAATTTGTAATAAGTCTGTAACCTAAAAGAATCCCTAGTCTTTATAGGCATCCTAAAAGAATCCCTAGTCTTTACACGCATTGAAGATCCTGGTCATCTCATCTTACCTCAAGTGGTATGCACATCACAAAATATCTTACCTCATCTCATTTTACTTTTCATATATCTTAACATATATGATTTTTTTTTTAAATTGACAAATCTATAGCAGAAATTTGACTTCAAAAATCTGTTTAGTTGTAGGGTTCTAGCTCAAAGGTAGAGCATCTGCATTATATAATGCAGAAGATTGGTGGTTCGATTCCACCCTGCCCCGTCATAAATAGTTGCATTCTATCATTATTACATAATGGGGGTGTTATCTCTCAAAATAAATTTAGTTTTCAATAAGTTCACTCAGACGATTTATTTTTTTGATAGGATGAAGATTTCAAGTCATATTATGAAGGATATTAGGGTGACTAACAAAATGAGGATCTCTGTTGTTCTGTTATGTGATAAAATTAAAAGTTTTAGCTTTCGGTGGCTTAGGCGAGTTTTACAACAGCTCATTAGGCACTGAAAAGCTTTGGTTTCGGCAGCTAACAGTTTAACGCAGGACCATAATTATCCACGGAAAGCTGGCTCATTACGTTATTTGTTAAAATTCTGGGAAAATGACTTTCGGCAGCTTAGGTGAGATTTTCAGGCGCTCATTAGCCACCGAAAAGCTTTGGTTTTGGTAGCTTAGTGAGCAATTGTAGGAGGACATTAACCACCGAAAGCCAATAAAATAAGTTTTTGGAAAGGGCGTCTTTCGGTGGCTTGGGCGAACGTGTTGACGGTTCATTAGCCACCAAAAGCTTAGCTTTCGGCAGTTAGGAGACAAAACCCTAGATGCTCTTAACCACCGAAAAGGCCGAAAGAGGAAACGGTCACCTGTCCATCAAATCAAACTCGTCAGCACAAGATTGGTCATGATTTGGCACGATAAACCACCGAAAGGACGGGGAAACTATAGTAAGGCATAAGTTGATGATTGAAGAGGTCGTTATTGATCTGACCTGACTGATGGGAATCAAAACCCTAATCTACCCTCCATTTGTCCCACGACTGCAGCAAATCTCCACTGAATACCAAGTTCAAATTAAAAAATGATTACTGGTCAAGCTGTCTCAAAGATATCACCAGAAGCTATCGTCCTCTCACTCGAGCACTTACCAAGTAGTTAAACCCTCAGAATCAGTGCCCTCCCTCCAGTACACTCCACCTTCGATTACATGCATCCTTACTACTCGAGGACACCTCTGAAATCAGCCTGCTAACCTCTTCCACAGAATTTGAATTCGATTTTTGTAGGCATTCAAGAGCACAATTCAGAAATGAAGAAAAGAGGGCCTGCTCTCAGGCAAGAACTAGGAGACATCAGCTACTTGGAATCACATCCAGAAGTCTGCCAGTTTTTCAAAGGTGCAGGTGCTACAAATTTTGTGAGAAAATTCAAGGTTCACACCAGCAGGTTGCTGAAGTATTTGCCCTCTCTTTGGATGGCTCCAAGGCACTAATAGGCAAGGAGGAGTTCATGGTGGATGAAACCCTAATTGCAGAGGTGACTGAACTCCCAAGAACTGGGGAGAAGTGGTTTAAAACCACCATTACTAAAAATGTGGAGTTCAGATCCTATTTAAAGCCCGAACACAGAGAGGTGGTGTGGAAGAAAAGTGTTCCATCCACCTGGCTAGAAGAGAGGTGGCAACAATCACTGAAATCCATTGTGGTATATATAACTTGTGAAGGTAGATACAACGGGGTAATAATATATCATTTGAAACTAATGAACCATTTTACAGGAAAGAGCCCTCTAAATTTACCTTTCTACTTACACAAGAGCCTGGCAAGAATGGCACACCAGGTGAAGGTTCAACCAACGAAGATTTTTGGAAGATTGTCTCACCATGGCCTTATACAACTCCTTATCCAAGAATTGTTGAAGAGGAGAAATATGGCATGGACACATTTTTTGTTTTGGAATGGTTTTGAAACAGGCCTACAACCAGAAAAGAAGGGGAAGTCTCATTTGAAAAAATCCACCACCCCCAGGAGTGGAAAGAGAAAAAGAAGGGCTATTTCACCAGCGACAGTAGAGTAGCCTTCTTCCCCTTTTAAAACCAAGCAGGCTAAAAGAAACCTAGACTTCAGTGAAAAGGGCAAAGAAATCACAGCACTTAGTCAAAATTTTTTGAACTTGCCCTACTCAGATTCAGAAGAAGAAAGGGAGGAAGGTGTTGACCTAGTAGAGCAGGTGGTAGCAGAAAATGAAGAACTTCCATCACCCACACTAAAAGATCAGGGTGAACTAGTGGAAAAAGCTTCCTCTAGCAAGCCCAAGGCACATAAAGTAAACCAGTTGCTGAGACAAGTGTATGAGCTGGAAGTTTTAGAAAGAGAGATAAAAATGAATAATGCCATGTTGACCAAGAGAAATAAGGAGTTGCACAATTCTTTCGTAAAGATGAGATGAATGTATATCTTGCTGAAAAGAAGAAACTTAAGATACATGAAGGACAACACCATGCTGTATAGGATGATCAGGCTTCTGAGGCTGTAGGTGAAGAATTACAGACCAAACCCTAGCACTCATTTTGCACTAGAAACCCTAGCTGAAGCAACGGTAAGCCTTCAGAATCCAGAATCAATCCAGGCTACTGCTGATCTTCCAAACATTGAGCAAGCTGAATATATGTTAGAAGGTAAGCAACAAAATTGAAAAGTGTAATTTGGGAGGTTGCTTAAAATTTTGCAAAAACAGGGCTTTCGGTGGCTTAGGCGGACGTTGAAGTGGTTCATTAGCCACCGAAAGCAGCGCTTTCGGCAGCTAACAAACCCGAATTTTTGATTCCTTAACCACCGAAAGCAGAAAAAAGGCACAGAATCAAAATTTGGCACAAAAGACCAATTTTGGGCGAACATAACTAGGTCAGGGATGAAGTGTAAAGATGAAAGCCAATGAATAACACCATCAGAGAAGGTATGCTCTAGTTTTGCAGTTACATCAAGGAAGAAAGGGTCACAAACCCTACCTGTTTTAGCAAACAATGACTTATCTAGTAGAAGACTAATTACAGCTTTATCCCCAGTACTCACTGCAGTCATCAAAGGGTTCAAAAAGTGAACGAGTTTTACAGTTAGATAGACTAGTAGTTAAATTAAGATTTTTTGACCTAATTTTGCAAAAAACAATTATTTTGTCTATTTTTAGTAAATCAGATCTATTTTTTCAGGATCTGAATATTTTTGTAAAAGCTATAAACCCTAAGATTTATGTTATAGAAAATGTTCGACTTCGGGGACCTGTAAACCATTACTATTATCAAGTTTCTCATATTGCTCAAGACCTAATATAATCTCTTTTGCTATCATGTGTTCAGCTTCCATTTCTTGTCTATTTTGTGCTAATGCTTGAATGTGTTGTTGAGGTTTATTCATGTTATTTGATGTCTGATAGCTGTCATCCTATCTACATGTTGATGATTTGAATTGCAAGTATTTTCCTTGTTATGATTAGCTATTTATACATACTGTTTTATGTATGAATCTGCCAGCATGATAAGTTTTCCATCTCTGCACCATATTATCAAACCTCTGAACAATGGTAGTTAGAAGCCTTATCCTTGATTGAGTTTCATGCATTTCTTGAGAGTGTGAGGTCCTGTAGGTCACCTGACTTGATCCAGTTAGAAAAACCATAAAAACATTTAAGTTACTAGGCATTCTCGAGCTGCAACCTAGAGGAGTTTCCCGCAGCGATAACAAATTGGCGTCGTTGCCGGGGAGAGGAGATTGAAGCTCAACTTCCCCAGGAGACGACATAGATCCGGCTTTGATGATAGACAAAGTTTGGACACTATTCTAGTTGTAATCATCTATCTGGCGACTCCATTGGAATAAGGTGGCTTCAAGAAGACCAAATACCAGAGCAAACCCTCAAGGGCCAACAGCAACACCTGTTTCAGATCCAGAAGAGATTCTAAGAAGAGCTAGGGTTTCACTAAGGCAGACCTCCAGTGCTGTAAAGGAAGCTACATCAGGTATTTCAAGAGATATTCCTGCTATTATTTCTTCTGTTGAAACATTTGATTCTCAAGAATTTATAAATACATCAGAAAATTTTAGGGTTTAGGTATCTTCAAGCATTGCTGCTTGTGAAGATCCAATCCATGGTGACTCCACTGAGATAAATTTACCACCAACACTCTTTCAGCTACCACCCACATCAGGAGTATCTTCTTCCACCCTTTCCATACCCATTTCCAACATGGATGCCCCTCTGACCAAAATAGAAAGGATCCTGGTAGCTAGGTATGCCCCTCTGAATTTACCTAACCCCCTCTCGGCCATGCTTACTGGAGACTATCTCAAATACATGCCTAAATTTATTGGAGAGGGAGATTTCACAGTTGAAGAATACCTGGAAGCATTCTATAGTTATGCTAAGAACATAAATATAGAACAAGAAGATGTGTGGACTAGGGTTTTTGTGCAAAGCCTATATGGTCGGGCTAGGAAATGGTTCAAAGAATTGCCTGCTGGATCAGTAGCAGGGATTGAATACCTAGATGACATTTTTCTAAAGCATTGGGGAGAGAGGAGAGACCACTTCTATTATATCACCAAGTTTAGCAACTTGAAGAGGGAGAATGGGGAGTCTGTTTCCAACTTCACCAAAAGGTTTAACATGATGTTCAGCAAGATCCCCACTGAGATCAAGCCAACTGATACCTTGGCCAAGATCACCTATGCAAATGCCTTTGACTCTGATTTCTGCCTGCTCCTCAGAGAGAGGAGATCTGCTTCCCTATCACTCATGCAGGATGCTGCATTAGAGGTAGAATCTAACATTGTAGCATCTCAGAAGGTCGAAGGAAAGATAGATAGGAAGAAGCAGCCCACAAACCCTCGTGGGGCTTTTTCATCAGAGAACAAAATTGACAAAATGGCCAAATTATTGGATAATATGACTGCTGAAATGTCAAGGCTAAAAGACAGAGGGCAAATACCTGTGAGGGGTAAAGGGCCAAGTGATTTTGTTCTCCGAAACCCTAATTTTGTTCCTTACAGAAGAGACAACCCCCCAGTCCAGATCCTTTGAGGGAGAGGATTCAGGCTGAAGGTCAGAGAATCAGAGCTCCCTTTCAGAATGCTGTACTAGAAGAAGAACCAGAGTTCATTTAGGAAGAAGGAGAGGCCGAAGACAACATCAACTGCATGGAGGATGAAGTTGACTACTCTTTTTTGACACAGGCAGAATATGAGGAAGCCCTAATGAATGCGCAGATCAGTGAAGAAGAAGTATATCAGGCAGATGATCAAGGAGGTTATAATCTGAGGTCCAGGCTGATTGCTCCCCCTAAGAAGAATGCTATTCCTGCAAAGAAGCCTGCTGCTCCAGCTAAAAAGGTTACTGTTCCACCAAAGAATATGGCTGTCATTCCCAAACAACTGCAAAGGCCAGTATAGTCACCAGCCCCCGATCCTGTTCAAATCAAAGCTTCATCACAAGAGGTAAGAGTTTCTAACAAACTGCATTATTCTTTCAATCTTGAGTCAGAGATTCAGAAATTGAAGATCCCTTTCCCATTAATAGAGCTATTGAAGAATGATTCATTCAAATCATTAATACTGAAATCGCTTCAACTGAAAATATAGATAGACACCGACTTTGTCAATCTACAAGATGATAAACCCATGGTAACACTAGGCCCTATGATTGAAGAGCTGGATGAGTCTTGCCCACCTTTCTACATATTTCTCAATATTCATGATAAAGTCCTTCATAACTGTTTGCTGGACTCAGGAGCTTCCCATATCCTAATGCCAAAAGCTGTGATGGATGAGCTTGGCCTCAGCATTACAAAACCCTACCATGATCTGTTCTCATTTGACTCCAGGAAGGTCAAGTGCTTGGGCCTCATCAAAGACATCGTTGTAAACCTATCTCAGCTACCCTAAAAAAACATAGTGATGGACATTGTAGTGGCTGACATCCCTCCTAAATTTGGTCTCTTACTGTCTCGATCATGGAGTAAAATGCTGGGTGGTACCCTTCAGATGGACCTTACATACGCTCCAATCCCAATGTTTGGGGGGGAGACCAAGAGGCTTTACAGAGAGAATCAGCGTGCCTACATCATAAGCAATGTAAAGAAAACTATGAACTTTTGGGGATGAATTTCACTTGTGTAAATTCAACAAATTAGCAAACTGAAGTAGCAACAGAAGTAGTTTAGGATCAGAATGACATTCAACAAGTAGCTGACAACTTGTCCTCGTGTGAGTGGTACTCAGGTATTATTCATTTCCTGCAAAAATTAGAAGTTCCTCCCGGTCTCATTCCAAATCAAGCACGGGCTCTTAAACTGAAGTCTGTTAAATTTTGTGTATTAGATAAATTGTTGTATTGGAAAGATCTGTCTGGTGTTTTGTTGAGATGTATAGATAAAGAAGAGTCAGTTCAGGTCATGCATCAGTTTCATTCAAGCACATGTGGAGGCCATCATTACTGGAAAACCACAACCCACAAGATTCTGAGGGCTGGGTACTATTGGCCTGTCTTTTTTTTTGATGTTTGTACCTTTGTGAGAGCCTGTGACAAGTGCCGCAAGATTTATAGGGAAGCAACAGCTCAGATCCTTGCCCCTTAGACCTATTGTAGTGAATGGTCATTTCCAGTGATGGGGTCTTGATTTTATAGGTGAAATTAATCCTTCATCCAGTGGTCAGCACAAATGGATCCTAGTAGCCACATACTACTTCACCAAGTGGATAGAGGCAGTACCCACCAGGAATGCAACTCATCAGGTCATCATGAACTTTTTATATGAGAACATCTTTATCAGGTTTGGTTGCCCAGTAAGGCTAGTAACTGATAATGCAACAACTTTCAAAGCCGGGGCATTGGTTAACATGTGTGAGTCAATGGGCATTCAGCTAGTGCATTCCACGTCTTATTACCCTCAAGGCAATGGCCTGGCTGAGTCATCCAACAAAAGCCTAGTCAGGATCATCATAAAACTATTGGAGACAAATTAGAAAGGCTGGGATTCTAAGCTGAAGTTTGCTTTATGTGCTGATAGGGTAACTGACAAAATATCTATAGGGACTTCTCCCTTCAAATTAGTTTATGGCACTGAGGCCATTTTTCCCATTCAGTTAATTCTACCAGTAGCAAAATTCTTCCAGGAGGAGCAAGATGAACCGAATGATATGATGAGGAGGATGATATAGTTGGTGGAGTTGCAGCAAGTCAGGGAACAAGTGATAGAAAAGTCAGAATCTCATCAACATAAGTTCAAGATTACTTTTGACAAAAAGGGAAAAGGAGGACAACTTTCAGGTTGGAGATTGGGTCCTAAAGTGGGATACTGTCAGGGAAGATAAGGGAAAACATTGAAAGTTTGACTCTCTGTGGGTTGGCCCTTTTGTGATAGCTCAGATTCAGCAGAACAACACCTTCAAGTTGCAAAATCTGGAAGGGGAGGAGGTGTTTGATGGCCTAGTAAATGGACGATTTTTGAAACTCTATTTTTTCTGAGGCTCTGAGGCCTTGTTATTGTAAAATATTAGTTGGTAGGTTGTTTTTCCTTACAAAATAAACTCCATTCCCAATGGAATAGTAGAAGATAGTTTTAAATTTTTATTTCTTTCTAGGAATGACATTTTTGCTCTGGGGTTCATGGGACCTCACAAGAAGGTTTCCATCCCCAAGTAGGAGCCAGATGTTATCTCCCAAAATAAATTTAGTTTTCAATAAGTTCACTCAGATGATTTATTTTTTTGATAGGATGAAGATTTCAAGTCATATTATGAAGGATATTAGGGTGACTAACAAAATGAGGATATCTAATGTTCTGTTATGTGATAAAATTAAAAGTTTTAACTTTCGGTGGCTTAGGTGAGTTTTCCAACAGGTCATTAGCCACCAAAAAGCTTTGGTTTCGACAATTAACAGTTTAACGCAGGACCATGATTATCAGCAATTGGTAAATTAACTAGTGAAAACCTGGCCCCTTTAGATCGAGTACCTGGTAAATTAAGTAAGCAAAGGGGGGAGGTACGTGAAGTGACTCTTAGAGGTAGGAGGGCGAGGAACGACCCGGCTCGAGCGAGGTACGATCGCTCTATTTTTTTGGGGTAGTTTTAAGCCGTTACCCCGAGGCACGACCAAAACCCCCCGTCCCAGAGAGAGGTGTGGGAGCTAGAATCATCGAACTTCGATGCCAATCATATTGCTCCATTGCCAGTTGTCATAGCTGATAGTAAGTAGTCATTGACTGAAGGTAAGTGCTATAACTCTTTTCATCGCAGCTGTATACATTCATAGCCAGAAGCTCTATATCCACCAAAAGCTGGCTCATTACGTTATTTGTTAAAATTCTGGCAAAAGGATTTTCGGTTTCTTAGGCGAGATTTTCAGGCGCTCATTAGCCACCAAAAAGCTTTGGTTTCGGCAGCTTAGCGAGCAATCGTAGGAGAACATTAACCACCGAAAGCCAATAAAATAAGTTTTTGGAAATAGCGTCTTTCGGTGGCTTGGGCGAACGTGTCAACGGTTCATTAGCCACCAAAAGCTCAACTTTCGGCAGCTAGTAGACAAAACCCTAGATGCTCTTAACCACCGAAAAGGCCGAAAGAGGAAACGGTCACCTGTCCATCAAATCAAACTCGTCAGCACAAGACAGGTCATGATTTGGCACGATAGACCACCTAAAGGACGGGAAACTGCAGTAAGGCATAATTTGATGATTGAAGAGGTCGCTATTGATCTGACCTGAATGATGGGAATCAAAACCCTAATCTACCCTCTATCTGTCCCATGACTGCAGTAAATCTCCACTGAATACCACGTTCAAATTAAAAAATGATTACTGGGCAATGTGTCTCGAAGATATCACCAGAAGCTACCGTCCTCTCACTCAAGCACTTACCAAGTAGTTAAACCCTCAGAATCAGTGCCCTCCCTCCAGTGCACTCCACCTTCGATTACATGCATCCTTACTACTCGAGGACACCTATGAAAATCAGCCTGCTAACCTTTTCCACAGAATTTGAATTCGATTTTTGTAGGCACTCAGGAGCACAATTCAGAAATGAAGAAAGGAGGGCCTGCTCTCAGGAAATAACTAGGAGACATCAGCTACTTGGAATCACATCTAGAAGTCTGCCAGTTCTTCAAAGATGCAGGTTGCTACAAATTTTGTGAGAAAATTCAAGGTTCACACCAGCAGGTTGGTGAAGCATTTGCTCTCTCTTTCGATGGCTCCAAGGCACTAATAGGCAAGGAGGAGTTCATGGTGGATGAAACCCTAATTGCAGAGGTGACTAAACTCCCAAGAACTGGGAAGAAGTGGTTTAAAACCACCATTACTAAAAATGTGGAGTTCAGATCCTATTTAAAGCCCAAACACAGAGAGGTGGTGTGGAAGAAAAGTGTTCCATCCACCTGGCTAGAAGAGAGGTGGCAGCAATTACTGAAAGCCATTGTGGTATATATAACTTCTGAAGGTAGATACAATAGGTCAATGATATATCATTTGAAACTAATGAACCATTTTACAGGAAAAAGCCCTCTAAATTTACCCTTCTATTTACACAGGAGCCTAGCAAGAATGGTACACCAGGTGAAGGCTCAGACAACTAAGATTGCTAGAAGATTGTCTCACCATGGCCTTATACAACTCATTTTCCAAGAATTGATGAAGAGGAGAAATATGGCATGGACACATTTTTTGTTTTGGAATGGTTTTGAAACATGCCTACAATCAGAAGAGAAGGGAAAGTCTCATTCGAAGAAATCCACCACCCCGGGAGTGGAAAGAGAAATAGAAGGGCTATTTCACCAGCAACATTAGAGCAGCCTTCTTCCCCTTCTAAAACCAAGCCGGCTAAAAGAAACCTAGACTTCCGTGAAAAGGGCAAGGAAATCATAGCACATAGGAAAAACATTTTGAACCTGCCCTACTCAGATTCAGAAGAAGAAAGGGAGGAAGGTGCCGACCTAGCAGAGCAGGTGGTAGCGGAAAATGAAGAACTTCCATCACCCACACCAAAAGATCAGGGTGAACCAGTGGAAAAAGCTTCCTCTAGCAAGCCCAAGGCACAGCAAGTAAACCAGTTGCCGAGACAAGTGTATGAGCCAGAAGTTTTAGAAAGAGAGATAAAAAGGAATAATGCAATGTTGACCAAGAGAAATAAGGAGATGCGCAATTCTTTCCTGGAGATGAGAGGAATGTATATCTTGCTGAAAAGAAGAAACCTAAGATACATGAAGGACAACACCAGGTTGTACAGGATGATCAGGCTTCTGAGGTTGCAGGTGAAGAATTCCAGACCAAACCCTAGCACTCATTTTGCACTGGAAACCCTAGCTGAAGCAGCGATAAGCCTTCAGAATCCAGAATCAATCAAGGCTGCTGTTGATCTTCCAAACATTGAGAAAGCTGAAGAAAGGTCAGAAGGTAAGCAACAAAACTGAAAAGTGTAATTTGGGAGGTTGCTTAAAATTTTGCAAAAACAGGGCTTTTGGTGGCTTAGGCGGACGTTGAAGCAGTTCATTAGCCACCAAAAGCAGTGCTCGCGGCAGCTAACAGACCCGAATTTTTGATTCCTTAACCACTGAAAGCATAAAAAGGCACAGAATCAAATTTTGGCACAAAAGACCAATTTTGGGCGAACATAACTAGCTCGGGGATGAAGTGTAAAGATGAAAGGCACTGAATAACACCATCAAAGAAGGTATGCTCCAGTTTTGCAGTTACATCAAGGAAGAAAGGGTCACAAACCCTACCTGTTTTAGCAAACAATGACTTATCTAGCAAAGGACTAGTTATAACTTTATCCCCAGTACTCAATGCAGTCATCAAAGGGTTCAAAAAGTGAATGAGTTTTACAGTTAGATAGACTAGTAGTTAAATTAGGGTTTTTGGACCTGATTTTGCAAAAAACAATTATTTTGTCTATTTTTAGTAAATCAGATACAATTTTTCAGGATCTGAATATTTTTGTAAAGGCTTTAAAGCCTAAGACTTATGTTATAGAAAATGTTCAACTTTGGAAACCTGTAGACCATTACTATTATCAAGCTTCTCATATTGCTCATGACTTAATATAAGCTCTTTTGCTATCATATGTTCAGCTTCCATTCCTTGTCTATTCTGTGCTTTTGCTTGAATGTGTTGTTTAGGTTTATTCATGTTATTTGATGTCTGATAGTTGTCATCCTATCTGCATGTTGATGATTTGAATTGCAAGTACTTTCTTTGTTATGATTATCCATTTATATATAACTGTTTTATGTATGAATTTGCCAACATGATAAGTTCTCCATCTCTGCACCATATTATCAAACCTTTGAATAGTGGTAGTTAGAAGCCTTATCCTTGATTGAGTTTCATGCATGTCTTGAGAGTGTGAGGTCATGTAGGTCACCTAACTTGATCCAGTTAGAAAAAACCATAAAAACATTTAAGTTAGCAGACATCCTCGAGCTGCAACCTAGAGGAGTTTCCTGGAGTGATAACAGGGGGTATTATGACAATATTTTTGTAAATTGTCTCAACTTAAGACAAAAAAAGTTTGAGTATTGTCTTAAACTATTGACTTAAATTTAAGACAATATTTTAAGACACCCGCTTAAAGATAATGCTTAAGACAATACACAAACTTTGTTTTGTCTTAAGTTGAGACAATTTACACAAATATTGTCTTAATAACCCCCTCTATGTAGTAATGCATGGAGGCATTAGTTGAAGGTCTGAATATTCAGTTAAGTCACATTGTAATAGAGATTGCATACTCTATGAAGGACCCAAAGTCAAAAGGTGGAATAAAGGGAGAGGTCAAAGTTTGGACTGAGAATAGTTAGGAGTTTGTTGGTGATGCAGTTCTGATAACTATACCCCTTGGTTATTTGAAAGAAAACACAATAAAATTTTCACCAGAACTTCTGGATTGGAAACTATCCTTCATTCAACAACTTGGGTTTGGTGTTCTGAACAAGGTAATAATGGAATTCCCCAATGTTTTTTGGGAGGAGAGTGTGGATTATTTTGGGGCAACTGTAGAGATCACGGAGTTACGAGGTTGGTGTTTTATGTTTTGGACTCTGAAGAAAACAGTTGGGGCCCTAGTTCTGATCACTCTTGTTGTTGGAAAGGCTGTAATAGATGGCCATAATTTAGAAACCTCTGATCATGTCAAACATGCAGTCATGGTCCTCTGAAAGCTCTTCGGAGAAACTACTGTACCAGGCCCTATTGCATCTGTTTCTACAAACTGGGTTGGTGACCCATTTAGTAAGGGTGCTTACTGTTATGTAGCGGTTGGTGCTTCTAGAGAGGACTATGATATTTTTGGCAGGCCAGTAGAAAACTGTCTATTCATTGCTGGGGGGCAACATGTAAAGAGCATCCAGATATTGTTGTTGGTGAAATGATGAGTGGTCTTCGAGAAGCTGTTTGAATCGTTGACATTTTGGAAAATAGAGAGGACTCCATGGCGGAGGTTGAGGCTATGGATGCTGCACAAAGGCATTCTAATAGTGAAAGAAATGAAGAGGGGGACATGGTGAAGAGGCTTGATGCAAGAGAACTTTCTAGTGTTCTTTGCAAAGGATCTCTTGACGGGGGGAACATAAACCTTTGAGCAAAGATGCTTTACCTCAAGGCATGCTTGGAAATGCAAACACAACCGCTGGGCGTCTATTTTTAGCAAA
The DNA here is from genome assembly GCA_001517045.1 of Pseudotsuga menziesii. Lineage (NCBI taxonomy): Eukaryota > Viridiplantae > Streptophyta > Pinopsida > Pinales > Pinaceae > Pseudotsuga > Pseudotsuga menziesii. Next base: position 255,889 of record LPNX010221769.1, on the reverse strand, counting down.
GAAGATGTTGCAGCTACCTGTCGCTGCTGTGAAGGAGTTCACTGGCACAAAATAAGGGCTTAGCATTCTCAACAAATGGATCTTGGTACACAATATCCATTTACCTAATTTTCTTACAATTCCATCTAATAGATTTGAAATCAGTTATCAAGTAGTACCTTGGCATTTCATTTGAAAGAAGACTGTAATAATGTAAGTTTATTTCAAATTTCATCTTTCTTATACCAGATATTATGATATGAACATTGGTGGTCCATTATTTATACATGACTAATTGGATACTTGTTTGAATTTGTATATCTTTGAATTTTCTCAATTATCTCCTAGGGCAATGTTTCATGGTTTTTTCCTATGGCATTAAGTTTCTCTCTTTCCCTCTTCAGAAGTTCCCTATTTTCTAACTGAGATGATTTTTTTCAATGAAATATACCTCTAGTTCGTATTAAATTAGCATAGTTTGTGACTTTAGGAACTTTTGATTTATGATCTCTATATCCTTTTAGTCTAAAGTGTCAACAGAAATTAGCAGTTTCTAAATTCATGGATATAAGCCTCGTGCACCTTATTATTATAAATCTAGAGGGCATAAACTTAGCTCTGTTGTTGGTTCACATGTCCTGCCTTTGATTTTGGCATGTCCTGTGTCAGATATTTGTAGCAACATGTCCTACATGTCTTGTTTCTGAGGATCACGTGACTTGGCTTAAAAGATGATCAACTGAATTTTTTTTCACAATCCACTGATTGTATAACTTGATAATTTAATTTCATATATGAAAACATATCTATACCTCAGTATTCTCAGGCAATGTAAAATTTCATGATGAAATTTGTTTTGGTCTGATAATGTAAAATTTCATGTCAAAAGTATGAAAACTTACAAGTTACAAGTAGATAGAATCAGTTCTGAAGATGGGAGGATTGTTTAGTTTTCTAGGAAGATGCACAGTGTCATAAACATAAGCCGCATCATATAGGTTTAATTTTCAAGTTGATCAAAATTCGAAAGTTATTATTTGTAAACGTAGTCTTCTGGTATCCAATTCTTTTTTGGGATAGATAATAAGAGAAGATAATTTATCAATGTTCAATGAACGACAACAGGAAGTAGGCCAATGGGATTGAAATATATTAAAGTGTACCAACCCCTATAAATGAGGAGTCTTTGAAATCTTTACTGTAAAGTTGGATTGATTTGTTACTATGATCAATAATAACCCTTTATTGGGAGACATGTTGCAAAATGGAATGAGAGGAGCATTTGGAAAACCTTAGGGAACCAGTGCACGTGTGGACATAGGCCAAGTCCTTTCATTATGATGCAGGGACAATCACTCAAATCATGCCAAAGAAGCTCTGTGTTGGGCTAAGTTCAAGTTTCCCGAGAGACAAAAAATCATTGTCAGCAGAAAATGGTATTTTTTCATTAATCCCAATTCTATATAATTTTAATGCCTAATTACTATACATGAATTAATTTATTGTTATTCATTTTTTAGGGGTTTCACTAAATTCACTAGAGATGACTACTTGGAAGTGGAAGTCAGAAGGAGGAATTGCTCCTGATGGCGTGAATGCCAAGGTTAGTGGAAGTGAACAATTGTTACTTTTACACGTTTCTTTTGCTTTTTATTTTTGGATATTTTAGTAGTTTATTTTGTATTATTTTAATTATTGCCCTGTTTACTGCATTTGCTTGGTTTCCAAGGTCCACTATCCAACCGAAAACCTGGGCAGGCATTCCTGAAGCCTGAAGCCTACTCTTGTGTCGTCATCTGATTTAGTTGCTTAGATTTTTGCTTTATGATGGATGATAAATGAAGAGCCTAAAAAGCTTGACCCTTAATACATTAAGGCATCAATTAGGTCAATCCACATTTTTTGATGACTGAATTAATCTTTATTAAGATACTTGTGAACGTGTTTATTATATTGTTCCTGATATTTTTATGGATGGATTAAATTTTGTTATTATATGAGGATAGTAATATTACATTTTGCACTTAGTGAACTGATGTATAGAAGCTAATTACGCTGATAGTGTTTATTTTGTGAGTCCTATGTCTGACTGCAACATACTTTTGGATCATATTCATTCATCTATCTTAGACGACAGTCAGTTTGCTGCTGTCTCACCATTATCGGACTTAACCTTTTATTTTTCATCATTGGCCTGGTTTTTGTTGCCCGTCCACCATGTGAGAACCCTGTAGCCTATGGAGAAGGCTTAGCATTTGTTATCCTACCTGATAACCAGAATATTGGAAGATTTGTTGGTGGCCTTGTGATTGTGCTACACTCCAAGGAATGCATCATGGATATGGTTTAGATGATTGCTGGAAACAATGGATGTCAAGCCCTAAGAGTTTTAAATGGAACCACCGTCCACCTAATCTAAGAGCTTTTTGATCATGTCAAGCAGATTAATTATGGGGTCAAACACCCAAATATTTGAGTGGTCTTCCAACCATAGAATGATTAGGTCTCCTGCAGCAAGGATCCTGCCAAGCAGTTTAATTCTGGGCTCAGACGCTCAAATATTTGAGTGAAACTGCCGTTCAAAGAGTTATAGGTATCTTGCAGCAACAGTGGGCTCGTATTATTTTTTATGACTCCAACCCCGAGAAATGGCGAAAATGCTTCTCAATTCGTTTAACTTTTAAATGCCTTGTGATAGTAGTTATTATTAGTATACATTTTTGAAGATAAATGTTTGTGCGTTAATTAGATTCTATTCAATAAGATTGATATTTTCTGAGATTTTGTTATCAAATGTGGGGAGTGGCATGAATGTTTTTTTCCTCGTTCAAGGGAAAAAACATGGCTATGTGCCTCAATGGCACATAGGAGACAAAAATCTCCCTACTCCAAAGACCAGCTAGAATAAACAAGAAAAACAAACAAACATCCTCCTTTCTCAGAATAGATCATGAATTTCATCTGTAGAAGAACATTCTCCTATTTTTGAAGTAACGAGCACAACTTTGGAAGGGACAGAGATTCCTTTCCTTGTATACATCTTGAAATTAAGCACAGAGAATAGGCTTCGATTTCGATTTTATCCATGATTGGAAGTGTGAGTGGCCATGAACATGCCAGTTACATTTTTTATTGTAATATGATTTGTTTTATCTAAATGGGTTGCAAAATGTTTATTTTGAAATCCAGCTAAACAAGTGATTCTCTTGACAGAGGGTGTTTGTGTCAAGTGTCAGTAGGTTTATATTTTATGGTCGTATGATCGAGATGTGTGAAGCCTTCTGTTTATTAAACGTTGTTGGATCATGCTTGAAATTCTCATAGTACTTGCAATTTTTGGTTGTAACCTTTGCATGGCATAGAGGTAGAAATGTTTATCATTTCGTTGACATTGAAATGGCTTTAGGTATGCTAATCAAATATTATAAAGATAAAAATAAAAATATTATAAAAATAGAAATATATATCTATATATATTAGATGTCTCCAGAATTATAACTTAATCAAATATTTAGAAATGAGAAAATATATATATATATATATATATATATATATATAAGAAATTGGAGTGATATTATATGTTATATAGATATTTATTTATAGTAAATTGGAGTGATATTATATGTTGTCATATATACATGTATAGAAATGAAAATATCTCTATGTATGTGAAGGTACATAGAGATACATTGGTCGGGATCCTCCTTTGTCGTGTGTGTGAATGAAAATATCTATCTTCTGCCCCTATTGTAATTAATATTGCCAGTAAAGGACAAGGAAAGGGAGGGGATATCAATTCCTCTTAGGAGAATGAGAATTTAGTATTGAGTCCATAGTTAGCACTTGTTACACCCCCCTTGCAGTGCAAGGTCCAACAACCATGACAAAGAGAGAGGCCCTTGCTGTGTGTACTGAAGGCAAAGACCCACCATATTCAAATAAAGTTATGTTTTGCATGGGAGACTCTACTTCCCAAAATGTTGTAGATGCCACACACAATGATTCTACAATTGAACAAAAGAAATTGGAAGTAAAGATGAAACCCTTGTGAAAAATGATTGCATTGATTTGGGAATTGGAGAGCTAGAGAAGGAAATCTCCTGTCTTACACAAAAACTAGCAGAACTGAAATTGCAAAACGCTTGTGAGACACCATCCCAAATAATTGGTATTCAACACAAATCCAGTGGAAAAAAAACACCAATCAGAATTGCAAATCAGGTAGAGACAAGGAATGGTCCTCGAGAAGGGAGTGATGAGAAGACAAAAAAAGGAAGGGTTGTCTCTGCTAAATTTATTCAATATAGTTCGAAATCCCAACCAAAATTTAAGAAAAAGAATGACAAAATGACGAAAAAGAGCATTGCTAGTGGGACAAGCCCTTAGATTTAGATGAAATCTGGGTCATCTGGGCCTCAGTTAAGAAGCACTCCTAGCAAGGTAGGTTGTCTCAAAGAAGAGAAGCTTGAAGGGCAGAAAGATAAGATTGGCAGGCAATTGAACCAAAAGAAAATAGATGTGTCAAGGATTGAAAAGGAGATGGATATTCTTTTGGAAGATTTGATGGAAAGGAGAACATATATCCATGCTTAACACTTTTAGAGAAGAGTCACAGTTTTCTCCTAGGTTCAATTTCTATAGAAGTTCCAAAGAATGAAAGGAAGCTAGGAAAAGTCTTGCTTGAGAATTTCAAGAAGCTTTGTGAGATACAAGGAGTGATCTCCCATTTCTTCATTATACCATTAGATGCCGCAAATCATAATGATATGTGGTTGAGTAATTGCATTGTGGGTGAAATAATGTGAATCCACAATATACATCGAAAGAAGCAAGGTGCATTGTAGAATGCATGTGGGATCATAAGAGTGGTATCATGTCAATATACTAGGTAGATATATAAAGGGGTATAAAAAATGTCAATGAAAAAATGGATACATACAATATATAGTGAAAATAGAGGTTTATTTAATTTGGGAAGGAATATTGGGAGGGGTAAAAACAAACGATTTTGGGAGATATTTTCCAATATTTTTTGAAATTAGGGGTATTGTTTCATATGCCACGAACAAACGTGCTATGGCATGGTTTCACTAAGTGAAGACCCCGTGATATTTTATCCTCGAGACCAATGGTTATATGAACAAATCAGTCAACCAACATATGCATCTTTCAAGCATTGCATATAACTATTGTTTAAATAAAAAGAAAGTTGTCAAGTTTGTTACCACCTCGATCCCAATATTGGCGAGATTCAATTCCTCTTTGTTTTTTTTTAAAATTGATATTCTCAAAATCACCCATTGTGTTAACCAATGGTGGATGTTTAAGTCAATGTAATGTTATTTCTACATGGAAATTACAGTCATGAATAACTTTTAAAACATAATGTTTGTGACATGTCGTATGAGCATAAGCAAAATGCAAGAACCTGCTTGTAAATTGAGAAGTGACACTATGTATCCTGGGAGAAAATACACAACTAGAAGTATAATGTACTTGCAGAAGAGAGCTAACAAAAGGCACATGCTGCATTAGAATTTCTACTGACAATAGCTACACTACATGCTATTAAACATGCCGCTAAACATGCCGCATTAGCATTGCTATTGACAACAACTACCGGGATCAACGACTACACCTCTCGTGAGAGAGTTTAGCTATCCGTATTGTTCAGATACAATGTTAGTTTTCTATGATTCAGAGTATGCAAGAAACAATAAAGAAATGAATGGAGAGATTGCACAAAATAAAACTGTATATTTAATTCAAATAGGCTATGAGCTTTTTATATAAAATTGGCACAAAGCAACCACCTAAACATTATAAAGTTTGCTAAGATTTAGCCAACCAATCATTATAAATAAAAACAATGATCAATTTTTAAATAAATAACAAACAAAGGGTCAAGCTGCAAGCATAGACTCTCTTTTATTGTTTCAAATTGCCAATTCATAAAGCAACAAACTAACTCCGAAACTTATTTCTATGTCTAACAATTTTGTCTTGTTCCTTCCCTAGAAACAATAACACCATAAAAGGCCTAAGTAAGCTACTCCCAAGATAAACTCTTTTAAAGACATTGCTAGACAGTAGTACCCCATAGCTAGGAAATCTTGGTTGCTATTTTTGTTATTCACTTTGCCTTACAAATCAATTCAGTGCAAACTATTACTACAGCTCGTGAATGTGTAGAGAATTTCCTGAAATTATATAGACAGGCCACAATGTTCTATCATGATCAAACTATTAAATGTTAGGTGTGTTGCCTCCCAAACAAAGGGGCACTTCTTGATCATACACACTCTATGCACGGTTAAACCAAAGACATTAATTCAAACAATTTCTGTATTTGGATAAAGATAAGTCGATATTTGGTTAGTTGCAACACACGGTACAAAGAAATCAATTGTCCTCAAAACACAAGTGTGCTCAAAATAGCCAATTCAACAGACTCATATACTCACTGGCACATCTAAGAAATATGTTGGAAAGAACATATAGGTTTGCCAATGTTTCACGTTACTACCTATAATGTAACTGAGACTTGCAAAATATGCACATTGTTTATCAAATGAAAGAGGTTAGAGTATCCACAGTTGAGGATACAGTAGCAACATTTTTCATTTTGGCTGGGATTAGGGAATCATTAGTATGCTATTCCACACACTGTGATTCAATTGTTGTTACATGGCAGCGAGGTCATCCTTCCTAAGTTCCTACACTCAAAAACCACCACCACTTATGAGATCATGCTGGCACAAACCAGTTTATGCCTAATGAGTTGGAGGCAAGAAAAGGCTGATTTTATATTGCCAAAGGGTGAAAGAAATGGATAGTAAGAGGATTCCCAACAAAAGCAGTAAGGCAGTCCTGCAACATAGGAAGAGCACTTGGAAAATCCCAAGCAAGAAAAGGCGAGAGAGCTGGGGGATAATAGGGAATTGAGCAACCCTCCAACTAGAAATTCTGGGTAAGATGAGGGATCCCATGAAGTTTTACTTGGAAATATATAGGCCCAATGGATTAACTCAATCAGTTTTAACAGATTATATCAAGGCATAGTTCGCTATGAGGTTTGTAGTTCGAAAATGGATGAGATTTGAGTCCAACTAAGTCCAATTAGGTTACCAGCTGCCATTGTGGATGGTGGTTGAGCACCACTTCGTCTGGATATTCGAGGGAAAGGGGGGGATCCCACTAGGTTGTCCTTGGAAAAAATGGTTAACATGTGAAATGGGGAGGTGGAGGGAGCCCAAGGAATAATGGAAATAAAGCATTTTCCAATTTTGTCTTTCAGGGACTAGACCAAGCAGCACATCCTACTTTGGTGTGCATCATAAAATCACATAAGACAAAGCTTGGGGCTGAAGACAATTACATGGACAATACCATTACAGGTGAGGCAGCTTGAGGACACCGCACAAAAATTCAAGGACAATGCACCTGAGAGACAAAGTGTTGAGGATAGAGGCCAAAGGTACTGTCACACCTCAAGAGTGGGGTCAAATAACTAAATCTGCTCAGCAACATACTTAGGGAAACCCCTCACTTTTCCTTCACCTTTGACAAGGCATGGCCTATTACAAATGTAACTCTCCATCACAGACTGCTTTGGTCTCATGGAAATTACTAAAATATATCTCATCTAACCTTAACTTAACTGTGGGTGACTGAATATTCAAGTGATCTCCCTTTACTCATCTCCTCAAGCCATACTAATAAACATCCACCCTCAATTATGCAGTAGATAAGATACATAATACTTCTAAGTTTTTAATGTCCAGGAGTGACCAAAATGGTCAATAATGACCGGAAAGCACAACAAGTCTATGTGCCACAAGAAATAAATATAAATAGGTTAGAACCAAGATGGAAAACCCTATTAAATTAAATTTACTTTTTATTAATGTCCACTAAAGACTGACATAAGTCAAAGAGACTAGTGATTCCAACCAACAATAATAATCAAACCAAAATAGGGGGTGCAAAAGACTCCCTAAAGTAAGATGAAATAAAATGAAAAATGAGTACAAGAGCACCAAGTTATGAAATGGCATAAGAAAAGGCATACCAATAGATTATCCTTTATGCCAAAAAAAAACCTATAAAATGGAGCATTGGTTAGGAAGATAGCACTGTCCATTGTCTAAATCAATAGTCTAGATGTCAACACCAAGTGCCTATTGAATACTGTCCTATAGAAAGTGCATGAACTGAAGGGGTCCTAAAGGGCGATCCTGGGTGGCAATAACCTACTCATTAGAGAGAATTTGAGGTCAAAAATGGGCCTCAAAAGGACCAAAATGTACTATAAAAATCAACCAATTACATTCTAGTAGATGACATCATCCCCCATGGTTGAGGTGGCATTGCACGAGTTAAGAATGCTTATTTGTCACATTTTCTATGGTGGATGAAAACCCATAGTTAACCAAGGTAGTGGTACAAGTACTTTTAAGTCATAAAGTGAAGTACTCATAATAAAAGTCATTTCACACTTTCTCATAAAATAATATTATTGTTATTTTAAAGTAAAGTACTCATGATTCACTTTCTCATAAAATAATATTATTGTCATTTTCAAGTAAAGTACTCATAATTCATAAAAATGTCTTTTCACATTCTTTAATAAAATAATATATTGTCATTTTCATGTTTTTTTAATTTTAAATTATATATTCACTCAATTGTATTTAATATCATAATGTCAAACTAATATATATATATATATATATATATATAATCTTGTACTTTTAAAATAAATTAAATTCATGAATGATATTTATATGAAAAAAATATGTTAGTTATGCATATAAATTAAATTCATTTTTGTTTAATTTTATTTACAAGCTCAAGACAAATAAATGCTAAAGGACAATAAATTTTTGGGAATTTACAATGAATCTTAGTCACATCATTGTAGAGTTATTTTATTAATTTTATTTATAGTCAATTTAGAAAAGTAACTCAACCATGGTTATTTATATTGTGCATAAAAAGTAGTGTAGGAGGTGAGTTGTCATATATACCTACCCCATAAAACCCCTAACTCATAATATTTTAATATATCTTATATTTTTGTAGTACATCTCTTAGGAGGCCCATTTTTGACCTCAAATTCTCTCTAATGCCTGGTGCTGCCTAAGGCAGAATAAGAGGTAAGACCACATCTAACATCCAAGGCCAACGAACTCCCGGTAGAGGGGAAAAAAAATCCGTAATACATCTTTTCTTCACCAAAGAAAAAACCATTTACGCGTTAATCATATTATGAATCAATGATAACATAAAGCGTTTACATTATCATATCCTGTCAAAAAATGGATTCTGCAATCCTCCCCCTAACATGTAAGGCCAAAAAGCACATAGTTCCAGTTATTCAATAAGAGCTACTAGTGGTAAAAAATTACTTATGTTTACCTGCCATTTATTGCTACTACATTTTTTTAAAAGTTGCACAGATATATTATATTACAGAGGCAAAAAAAGACAAAAAGTTAACTTAGCTACGTGAGGTTGAAGGAGGAAAAACCCCCTACAGAGCCTCTCAAAAAATAATAACCGTCTGACCGTATTCACGATTAAGATGTCCATGACTGAGAGACTTAATTACAGTAATCCATAATAAAAACAACTAGCTCCTATATATGAGCATAGCCCAAGATTTTCCCGATAGAAGTAAAAACAGATAGAGTCATGAGAAATTCTTAAAACTAACAAAAAACCACTAGAGACATGACCAAAAAACCTGGTTGAAATGATCATTAAACTGGAGGGGTTTCTTCAGTGATGGGGCAGGCCCATCGTTCTTCCTACGACAGAGTAGGCGAGGTGGTGGCGGCATTCAGGGCCGGAGAAAGAGAATGCGGCTGCTGGGCCGACGAATCCTTTAGACTCTTGAGGAGAGGCTCCATTGTAGAGGGAACCAAAAAAGGTTTGGCACAGGGAGCTTTCATAGAGCAGCCAGATGCATTGCCGCTGCCACCAAGACTAGTGAGAGCCCAACCACCAGTTTCACTGCCACTCGCGCCTCCACCCTAGGCACACCCCCTAGCTTTGCGTACGTTTAGACTAGAGATTCTAGCTGTGCCTTTCCATGCAAAGGAGATGTCCATGACCTTAAGCTGGGTGTCAATATCTGCAATTTTAGCTTTCATGGAGTGAACAACTATTTGAGGCTCAGAACAATTGCTGATCATGTCCTCCACTAGGTTACAAAGCATGTTCTTCATCATCCAATAGTGGTTAATATGGCTTCCCTCCTCACCTGTCGAGAGCTTGAGGTTGAGGACCTGATTTTCCCATGCCTCCACCAAAACACGGACACGCGTAGAAATTTGAGGTTCATAGTCTGCCGGGGTCTGAGCACTCCAACCCCACTGGGATTTTCCTTTCCTGGAGCTAGCTCGTCTGGGAGTTCCTCTTTGTCGGGACATGGCTTCCAACCTAAACCTGAAACCAATTCACAGGGGAGCGTTCTTTCCTGAATGGAACCTTGTGCGCACTGAAACAAATACACTGCAAACCTCCCACCGCACTACAAACCCAACAATGCTTCTAGCCAAGGCATAAATCTCGACATCGTTCTGAATAAGACGCCTCTCATTCCAAGTACCTGCAAGCATTAACGATTGTTGCAGAGCCATGAAAGCACCTAGGAGGATGAACCTTCACCATCCCGGGTCGCATGACCCGAAGTAACAGAGGAAACTTCTCCCACGCGTAGAGATCCTTGTATTTGCTGAAGAGGTGCGCTGTCTTGATGGGTGTCCAAAAGAGTGACACGTGCTCTTTGCGGTGGCCGAAAAGAGGGATGGATGTCGCCGAAGATATCACTCGCATCTGGGCGCAAAAGATCTGAGCTGGCGAATTGAATACTCTTTGTCTGGATTTGAGCATCTAGAGAATCATGTAACGTTCCTTCCACCAGTGAGTGAGGAGAGTTAACTCCTGAATTAGCTAAGAAGTCTGCTAAGGCGTTCGCTTTTCTGCGCACGTGGTGGAAGGTGATAGCGTGCATGTTTTGCAAAAGGGAATCTAGACAACTGATTCCGGCAAGGTGCCAACTGGTTGTAACTTTGGTGGCCAGCGAGCCGTGGAGGAGTTTAGCTGCCAGGGAAAGGATTATGGAAGAGTCTCCTTCCACAATGACTAGCAAGAGACCTTTGTTGTTCATGATTGTTAACCCTGCAATCATGCCATCCAGTTCAGCGAAGTTATTGGAGTTGAATCCTAAATTGCCATAGAATAGATGGATGATATCTCCTTTGTGATTTCTTATAGCTCCCCCGAAGCTAGCCATTCCCGGATTTCCCTTGGAGGCACCATCAAAATTGATCTTGTAAACTTTCTCAGGAGGAGGATCCCAGTGAGTTGGACTAGCAATTAGCATGATGGGTTTGCTGAAGGAGGGAGGGACTACAGAAGAATCGAAGTTAAGGGCTTCCAGGATGCGCTTCTCATTTTGAGAGGTGGGGAGGTCGAAGATCGTCCAACCTTTGGAGTGAATGGTTTCTTGAAGATTATTTTTGATAGAGTTCCACAGAACTTGAGAGGAGGAGATGGAATCCTTCAAGATTCTATTGTTGCGCTCTTTCCAAGTGTGCCAGAGAACAAAGCCTGGGGTAAGCATCTAGAGTTGGTTGAGGATGTTACTTTCAAAGGGGCAAATTTTTCAGAGACTCAGTAATGTTTCCTTTCACTCTGTTGGTGCGTCTGAAGACCTCTGCAACATAGTCCCATAACGAGCTGGTGAAAGGACAAGCATCCAGTAGGTGGTCGATGGATTCCTGATGATTTTTGCAAAGGCTACATCTGGAGGGACCTTGGAATCCTTTTCGAGTCAGGTTCTCCCAAGTGAGAATTCTCCGATGCAGGAGAAGCCAGAGAAAATGGGAGATTTTGGGCCATTGATGAGAGGTCCAGAGATGAGTCCAAATCGGGGAGGCTTGATTGTTAGGAGAGACTGTAAGGATTCTATAGGATTCTTTCACCGAGAAGTTTTCTGAAGGCTAGTGACCCCAATGAATAATATTCGAGCCCTACCTTTGCTTGATCCTTCTTGTACAAATTTTCTTCCATATTTTGTCTGAAAGGTTTTTTTCCAGAGCAAAGTTCTAGAGGGGGGGCTCTTTCCAGCTACAGAACCCGCCTGTCGAGGATTTCCAGAAGTCCTTGATTGTTAGGTGGTTATTGCGACTGATATAGTTCTGGATATCAGGATCGAGAACAAGACTTTTAAGGCTAGGGAGTTGTTTCCAGGAATCTTCCCAGAAAAGAGCCTTATCCCCTGCTTTAATTATCTAGAAACTATGCTTTTGAATGATGGCCCTTTGCTTGTTGGCAGCTTTCCATATGTGCGATCCAGATAGTTGTTCAACAAATTTGACCAGTGAGTGAGAGGGATAATCCGGGGCATACTTGTTGTTCCAGAGCGTGGTCTAGGGGGTGATGTTCTTAGAGATCCAATTCCACCAGATTTTTGTTGAAAGCGCTTTGTTGTTTATCTCTGGATCCCTAATGCCTAGACCTCCTTCAATCTTATTTTTACAAAGCATGTTCCAACTTACCAATGCCCATATTCTATTGTTGTTGTTGCAACCCCACATGAAAGACCTTTGAAGGGATTTGATAGCTTTTAAAACCCATTTCAGGGCTACCAGAACCGAGAAGAGATACAAAGGCATAGACTGCAAAGTGGATTTAAGCAGGACAACCCGACTAGGGAGATTGAGGGCTTTGAAGGTCCAGGAAGTGAGGTGAAGTTCAAGTTTGTTAAGGAGTTCCCTCTAGGACGAATGTTTAAGTGCATCATCGAACAAAGGGGCTCCCAAATATTTAGTGGGAAAAGAGGAGACCGAGAAGCGGAGGATACGAGAAATGTTTCTCTGGGCTGCCATACTAGTGTTGAAAAAGAAGATTTGATATTTTTGCAAATTAAGTGTGGTTCCTGAAGCTTCTTCAAAGGTATGCAATATGGAGTGAATTTTTCGGGATTCATGAATAGAGGAGTGTCCAAAGAGAATATTATCATCCATGAATTGCTGGTAATCTAGAGGTGGGGCGTTGTGGAGGGAGAGACCTCTGAGGGAGTGCGCATCCAGGGCTGATTGAATCATACGGCCAAGACCCTTAGCCATAAGAATAAAAAGGAAGGGGGAAAGGGGATCGCCCTGACGGATGCCACATGAGGGGGAGAAGGTGGAGGAAGGGGAGCCATTAACCAAGATGGAAAAGAAAGACGAGGAGATAAGAGAAAGGATCCAACGAACCCAATCCTGATAGAAGCCAAAAGCTAACAACATTTTTTCAATGAAGGCCTAGCTAAGTTTGTCGAAGGCTTTAGAAAGGTCCAGTTTGAGAATCATGCAAGGGGTTTTGGAGGTTTTAAGAGAGTGGAAAACCTCATGGACGAGGATTATGCCATCCAGATTCTGTCTTCCTTCCACATAGCCCGATTGTTCCGGCAAATTGAGGAGAGGCAGGAGGGGTTTCAACTTGCTAGCCACCACTTTAGAGAGGATTTAGTAACTTACATTGCAAAGGGAGATAGGACGGAACTTACCAGGGTGAGAAGCTCCAATTTATTTGGGTATGAGAGCTAGATGAGTGGCGTTGAGAGCTGGAAGTATCCATTTCTTTTTTCGCGATTCCTCAACCAATTCTAGAACTTCATCCTTGAGAAGATTCCAACAGTGGTGAAATAAGTCAACAGTGAGGCCATCTGGACCTGGTGATGTTCCATCCACCATTTTCTCTACTGTTCCCTCAAATTCTTGCATGGTTATGGGTTGCATGAGAGAATGGTTGTGCTCTTTATTAACAAGAGAGGGGATGTGCTGGGTTACCCTACGAATCGCTTCTTGCCGCTCGTGATCCAGTTCAGTGAGGAGCTGACTAAAATGCCGTGTTAATTCATCAGATATTTATTGACGTTCCTCCAAGGTTTCTCCTGAATCTGTGTGTAGCTTGCTAATTTTGTTCCTCATTCTGTGTTGAATTGTGGATTTGTGGAAAAATCTTGTGTTTTGCTCGCCATATTTTAGCCATTTAACCCTAGCTTTCTGATTCCAGAAGATTGCTTCTTGATCACATCTCTTGTTGAGTTGATGAAGGAGGTCCCTTTCCTGAAGTTCTGAGTCCAGGGTGAAACCATGCTCTATCGCATGGTGGTGGATAGAGGATAAGTTTTCTTGAATTACCACTTTTTATTTGAAAATGTCACCAAAAATGGTCTTATTCCAAGTTCTGGGACGACCACAGAGCTTTTTGAGTTTTTGGTGCATAATAGCCATTTTTTAGCGGCCAGAGACAGACATCTCGTTTCGTCAAGAGTTGATTGAATCCATAAAAGTGGGATGGGTGAGCCAGGATTTTTCAAACCTGAAAGGTTTGTGAAGGGAGTTGCCTTGACTGTGCCAGGAGAGGGCAATGGGCCAGTGATCTGATCCAGCCATGGGGAGAACTGTTGCATCAAGAAGCCCTCCAAGGGAAAGGGTGGGTTTCGAAACTAGGAAGTGATCGAGACGTTTTGCAATTTGATGCACTCCTCTTCGGTTGTTCCAAGTGAAGAAACCAGAGGAGGTCTGAACTTCTACCATTTCACAAGAGTTAATCATAGTTTTGAAGGCCTCATCTTTAGTAGAGAGGGTTTTTATACCACCTTTATTCTCCTCCAGGTTGGATATCATGTTGAAGTCTCCACCAATGATTATCGAAGATTCATTATGCAGGTTGCGGAACCAATCAATATGATTTAAGAGGTTCCTTTTAGAATCCGCCATCTGAGGGCCGTACACATTCATTAAGAAGCCCCTGATACTAGAACCGAGAATGTGGAAGGAGGCAGAAAGAGAATGTATGGAGGAAAGGGCATCATCAAGAGTAATGAGAAGAGGGTTCCAGCTGATTGAGAGGTCTCCTGAGGCACCTTGTGCATCAATTTCCATTGTGAGACAATCCTTCCAGATACGAGCCATAATTGAAGCAACAGTATCACCAGGGCATTTGGTTTCTTGAAGAAAAAGGACAGTAGGAGGATATTTTTGAATCTTAATTTTAAACATTCTTTGTTTAGAGCCACCATTGAGACCTCTAATATTCCATGAGAGGAGCTTCATTGATTAACAGAAGGGGGGGGTAGTGAAGAATTCTGTTAACTGTGCATATTGGCCTGAGTTGACCAACGCAGTACCTAGACGATTGATTCTTTGAAGAGCTGATTTGCGTCCTTTTTTTTCCGGATCTTTGTGAGCTTTCTGTTTCTCTTTTTGTCCCGAGGTAGCCACTCCAAGTTGTGCTTTCGCTTTGACTAGAGCTTTGTGCAAAAGCTGGATCTACTTGGGAGGGATAGATTTGAAAGCTTTCCTGGTGCAAGCATCTTCGAGACCAATTAGATCAAGCCCTTCGTTGATGGCATCTTTAATAAATTCCATAAATAAATTTAGACATTACATTACTCGATATCCTATATTTGTACATACTGACCACTCAACAATTAGATATTTGATGAACAAACCCATTACTAATGATAGAGTGATTAGGTGGTTGTTGTTACTCGAGGAATTTGACATCACTATTATTGACAGACCACGAAAGGAGAACGTAGTTGCATATTTTCTATCTCGACTGACTAATAATGATGATGACATTCCATTCAAAGATTCTTTCCCTAATGAACATTTATTTGCAGTCTCATTCTTTTCCCATGGTACGATGACATTGTCAATTACTTGGTTGCATCTAGAATTCCATCGCACTTGTCCAAATGAGAAAAGAGGAGAATTATACATCAAAGTGTGAGGTACTGCTGGATCGAAGGCCACCTGTTTTACATAGGGCATGATTTGCAAATCAGGTGATGTGTGAGGGAGGAAGAAATCCATAGTATTTTGAAGGCCTTCCATGATGAGCCCTGTGGGGGGAATTTTTTCGATAAGATGACATGACATAAAATATTAAGGATGGGCTATTACTGGCCAACTATATTTCATGATGCAAGAAAATATGTTCATGCCTATGATAGATGCTAGAGAATGGGTCAGCCAAAGAGATTAGATGAGATTCCCCTCGAGCCACNAAGGATGGGCTATTACTGGCCAACTATATTTCATGATGCAAGAAAATATGTTCATGCCTATGATAGATGCTAGAGAATGGGTCAGCCAAAGAGATTAGATGAGATTCCACTCGAGCCACAATTGATGGTTGAACCCTTTGATAGATGAGCCTTAGATTTTGTAGGGCTTATCAACCCTCCATCAAAACATAAAGCTTACATTTTGGTGGGTAGAAGCTATGGCCTTGGTAAAGGCCAATGATCAGGATGTAATAGAATTTTTATATGCAGAGATATTCACTCGTTTTGGAGTGCCCAAGGAAATTGTGACAGGAGGAGGACCTCATTTTTTGTCTCGAAAGATGGAGGCTTTGTTTCAAAAGTATCGTATTCAGCACCGAGTCACCTCTCCATCCCATCCATAGGCCAATGGGAAAGTGGACATCACGAACAAGGTGATCGATTCAACCCTCACGAAAACAGTGAAGAGTCATCACAAGGATTGGGTTGATAGGCTCCTTGAAGAATTATGGGCCTACCATACAATGTGGCGCAACATGAAAAAATTATCCCCATACGAACTGTTGTATGGTAAGAATGTTGTTTTCCCGATTGAATTTGAGATTTAAACTCTGAGAACAGCTACATAGGAAAACCTAGATTTAATAGAGGCTCGGAAAAGCTGAATCAAGTGAATGAACTTGATGAAAAGCGCACCGTTGCTGTACATCATACAACTTTAATTCAACAACAACACTCCAAATGGCATGCTATATTTATCAAGAAGAAGATGTTCTATGAAGGAGATTGAGATTTATTGTATGATTCACGGTTTAAAAGGGACTTTAAAGGCAAGCTACGCACGAGATGGTTTGAACCTTACAAGATAGATTAGGTATTTGACAATGGAACCATTCGACTGACCACTATTGACGAAAATCAGACACCTTTGTTCACAAATGGTCATAGATTACGGCTATATCACAAACTGATCTCAAAGGATGCATTTATCATCACAGGTCATGGCTGATCCACACTGTCAACTGGTACAGGAGCAGGGTTTTTCCCTTGTTTCTTAAACTTTTCAAGTTTGCTGCAAATTACACAAAATCTGTATACAAACAAAATTATTTATTTTTCGCTGTGTGTTTTTCTTTTCTTTTCACTATGATCGGGTGTGTTTTTATGAGAATTGTGAACAGGTATTCGTGAAAAGGTCCAGGAAAAAAGAGGCAGTTGCGATGGGCCAAGCAATTGCAGAACCATGGACGATCCTTCTTCACTGATACGACTCCTTGAAAGAATTCATGTATAAGATTGCAGATCGTTGATGGGAACTTTGTTTTCACTGAGCCTTGTTAAGATTTTTTTAAAGTGGAAATCTTGTTAGATTGCTTAACCTTTACCCGCTACAACTCCGCTATTTTTGGCTAAAGCCTGCTGAAACTCCATTATTTTTGGCTAAATCCCACTGCAGCTCCACTATTTTTGGTCAATTTCCGTTGCAACACTGGTAATTTTTTCGCTGTCTTTTGCCAATTTTCGCTGCAACACCGCTAAATTTTCTGTTGTCTTTGTCCAATTTCCGCTACAACACTGTTGTTTTTTCTGCTGTCTTCAGCTAATTTCCGTTGCAACATCGTTAATTTTTCCACTCACTTTGGCCAATTTCCGTTGCAACATTGCTAATTTTTCTGATGTTTTTGGCCAAACTCCGCTGCAACACTGCTAATGTTTTCACCGTTTTTGGACAATTTCCGCTGCAACACCGCTAATTTTTCCATTGTTTTGACCATTATGAGCTGAAAATCTGTTACTTTTTTTCGTCAACTTTCCATCGGTATTGTGCTGATAATCATACAGAGAATTTATCACGTGGAGCGGATTTCCAACTGAATCTCAATATTTCATAATGGGATCTTTTACACTTTGTCCACACGCTCAGTAAATCAATGTTGTAATGAACATGCTCTTCCTCATTAATGATTGACAGTAGATTATCCTTAATTGCACGTGTAAAATCATCCCCTGCATGATCATTGACATCAGCATTTCAGATCATACCAGGGAATTGACGGCTCAAGTCACAATGATCATGTATGAATTCTCATTGCAAGTATAATCAAGTATTTAATGATATAATAGTAATGATTATACATTTTTAACTCCTGACAGTACTCCATGATTAGTTAATATTCCTTTCACACCGTCCAACCTGTATTTTCAAACAAATTTTTGCCCCATATTTGACAATATGCAACATATCTTGTTTCCAATTTCGCTGAGAATTTTAGGAAACCCATACGAACCCCTGTTATTTGGTTACTATTCGAACTATTGTAACTTGAGCGATTGATTTTGTCAGTTACTATACCCATCCATCACAACTAGTAAGAAGAATGCATTATGGGTCCTCCAATCAGGTATGAACCTAGCAATCTTCATGCTCTATCTGCGAACTGAGCACTCTACGACATTTTCTGTTAGAATAATCAACCCATAGTTAGCTACCTTAGACATTAATTAATCCATTTTTTGTCTTATTTGCCTAGTTTTCATATTCCACCTTATGCAAGTTGTCCTCCACACATCCATAGTGGTCAAACTTGATAAATTTGAGTCATGGAGCGCTTTGGAAACCTCTTGGAATCAAATCTGCTTTATTCCTGGCCTCCCTAGCGCATGTCTGCTTTTTCTGCTTTATTGCCTGCTTTTTCTGAGTTTTAAGGCAATTGGGAAAGTTTGACTAGGTGAAGTTAACTTGTTTTTTGTCCTCATCATCCTCCACTCTTTTATCCTATGAAAAGCATGTATGAGTTGTCCTTCCACCACCTATTAGCTTGCCTAATTGATTTTTCCAATTCGTGAGCTCCTAGACAGTTTTGGAAACTGCTTTATGCACCTATGGGGGATTTGCTTAGATTTAGTAAGCCTGCTTTTGACCAATTTCGAATGGCATCCTTATGCATTCGAATCTCTCATGTATTATTTATTGTGGCTATTGTACACTTATTCAATACAAATTAGTGTTCTGCTCCATATTCAGTCTCCTTTTGTGAGTAATTTGCATATGTAATTGGCAATTGTTGTGAGTGTAATTGTTCTAACACCTAGGTTCAATTTCCACATGGTATCAGAGCCTTTGTAGATCGATTTCTCTCCTTCCAATTTGTATTGCAGGTTCGACATCATTGACTGGGAGCATTCTGCTGACTGAAGGGACAATTTCTAAGCTATGGATCAATCTCAGAAGATCATCTTGACTCCATTTAACTTCTTTGAATGGAAAGCAGAGATGGAGATACTGTTGAGAGCGAAAGGCCTCTACAGAGTGACTATGGCAACAAAAGCAGAGCCCAATGCAGCTGCAAAGAATATTAAATGGCACAACAGGAGGGATGAGGCCCATGGTCTCCTGTGTCTAAGCGTATCCAGATACCTCCTTTTCCATCTTGATGGATTAACATCACCGAATGAAGTATGGGAGAAGCTTGTTGATATTTTTGGTAAGACAGATGAGATGAGGGGACATCAAATTGAAAATGAATTGATCTCCCTGAGTCCTAATAGCTTTGAATCCCTGCAACTCTATTTTTCCAAGTTCAAAGCACTTGTTTTGCAGCTAAAACAATGTAGGATCGAAAAGAAGGAGGAACAGCTGGTTTTCGCCATAATCTCGAAGCTTGGCCCTGACTATTCAGTGTTTGTGTCGACCTTCTATGCCACAAAGTTGACAGCTCGAGCCTGGAAAATTCCTAGCCTTGCAGATTTCATGGAATCTCTCACACAAGAACAAGATAAATTGGTGATGATGGGCACCATCAAACCTTCCAAATACCAAGCTCTGGTTGCTAGAGATTTGAGGGTGGATTCAAAAAGCAAGAAGAAAGCTAAGAATCCACCTGAGCAAAAGAGAGACAAGAACAAGTCTCCAGAGGAGCCTCAAGGTTCCAAGAAGAACCCCCAGAAGAAGAAGAACAAAGGAGAAATGAGCAAGTGCGCATACTGCAGTAAGGGCAATCATTTTGAAAGCTCCTGCATGAAGAAGCAAATAGACATGCTGACCCAACTCCTGGAGAAGAATGGCATCTCCCTTCCAGACAACTCAAAGAAGAGGGAAGGAGGATCAAATTCAGAAGACAGAGAACGAGTTCATGCATTGGTTGCTGGCACATCAAGCTCACCTAGTTTCATTATTGATTTTGGAGCTTCAAGACATATGGTTTCGACCAAGGAGGCATTCACCTCACTTGACATGTCGAAAGGTCCATCGATAGTACTGGGGTATGACTCTCTCACTGAAAGTTGGGCAAAGGGAGGATTGATCTTGACCATGGTAAGTTCAACAATGTATTGTATGTTCCAGGTCTTTCCTCTAACCTCTTATTAGTGTATCAGATGGCCCACACAGGGTCTTCAAAGAAGGTCATATTCTCCCTTGATGAAGTTGAGATCACAGAGATCTTAAGTGGTAAAGTCATTGCAAAAGGAGTTGCAAATCACACTTCGAAGGTATACATGTTCTCACAGTTCCTACCCTACTCAAACCCCTCTGCTCTTCTGATTCATGCTAATGAGGCAAGCAAGATTTGGCATGAAAGATTTGGACACCTCAATTACAAGTATCTTTCTGATCTTAGTGAAAAAGAAATGGTCATAGTGTTACCAAAGATTAAGTTTTCCAAATGAGTCTGTCAAGGTTGCATCTTAGGAAAACACCCAGAGCATAAATTTGAGAGAACTAGTCATGAGAGAACCTCTGCACCTCTTGAGTTGATCCATAGTGATGTTGCTGGCCCATTTCCTCATATGTCAATGAGTTAGGCCAAATATGCATTGACATTCATAGATGACTTTTCCAGGTATTGCTGGGTTTACTTCCTGAAACACAAGTCTGAAGTTTTTGGCCTCTTCAAAGTGTTTAAGGCTTTGGTTGAAAACCAGTCTGGGAGGAAACTCAAGGTCCTCAGATCTGACAATGGTGGTGAGTATGTCAAGTCCGAGTTTATTCAATATTGTGCAGATGCAGGTATTCAGATGCAACATTCCATCCCTTACACACCACAACAGAATGGTGTTGCTGAGAGGAAGAACAGATCACTGAAAGAGATGGCAACTTGCATGATGGAGGCTAAGACTTTGCCACCAAAGTTTTGGGCCGAAGCTATAAACTGTGCAGCCTATATCCAGAATAGGGTGCCTCATAAACAACTTGATGGTATGACTCCTTTCGAAGCATGGAGTGGGCACAAGCCAGATGTGACCCATTTCATGATTTTTGGCTCAAGGGCTTGGGCTAGAATTCCAACAGAAAAGAGGAAGGCTTTGCAGCCCCAAATCCAAGAGTGTCTATTTGTTGGGTACTCTGAAGATTCAAAAGGGTACAAGCTGATCAATTTGAGCACAAACAAATCCTTCATTGATAGGTGTGTTCAGTTTCAAGAAGAGCTCCTAGCAGCAGTGGAAATTGGAGAATCCTCTTCACCACCAGAACCTCTGAATGTAAGTGAAGAGATAGTTGAACATGCTGATTCTGATATGTCTAATAATGGTGATTTGATTGCATATCCTAACATTCCTATAAGACCAAAATGGGTAGCCAAGACCATTCATGCAGCTGGAGAACTAGCTGGAAATCCTAATGATCCTAGGAGGACTAGATCTCAGTTTGAGAGTGCTCTATGCATGAAAGATCCTATGTTTGCAGAGAAATGCTATCTGATGATTGAATCAGACCCACAGACATATGAAGATGCATCAAATGATCCAATATGGCAAACAACCATGGAAGAAGAGTTCAGCTCACTCCAGAAGAGCAACACTTGGGAGCTGGTTGATCTTCCCCCAGGGAGGAAGCTAGTTCAGTATAAGTGGGTGTACAAAACCAAATTTGCTGCTGATGGTTCACCTATGAAGTACAAGGCCAGATTTGTAGCCAAGGGCTACTCACAGGTACATGGCATAGAGTACAATGAGACCTTTGCACCAGTGGCAAACATGGACTCCATCAGGCTAGCCTTAGCCATTGCAGCTTCAAAGCAGTGGGAGGTACACCACATGGATGTGAAGTGTGCTTTCCTGAATGGAGATCTCACTGAAGAGATTTACATGCAGCAGCCTCAAGGATTTTCTACTAACCCATCTCTTGTGTGCAGGCTAAAGAAGTCATTGTATGGGCTTAAGCAAGCCCCCAGGGCTTGGTATGCCAAGATTGATAGCTTTATGCTATCACTAAATTTTGTTCGATGCAAGTCAGATCCAAATGTCTATTTGAAGCTGATTCATGGTTCATTAATGATCATTGTTTTGTATGTTGATGACCTTCTCATTACAGGAATCTCAAAGGATGAAATTGCCTCCTTGAAGGATGCAATGAACCATGCCTTCTCAATGACAGATTTGGGCTTATTGAGCCAATTATTGGGGCTCGAGATTGCTCAAACCAAAGAAAGAATCAAAGTAAATCAGTCCAAGTATGCCTTGGATTTGCTGAACAAATTCAATATGAAGGATTGCAAGCCAAGCAAGACTCCTTTCCTTTCAGGAGTTAAGCTTGAAGAAGCTGATTCTTCACCTATGGTAAACAATACACTGTATAGGCAATTGATTGGATGTTTGTTGTATATTACACACACTAGACTTGATCTTTCTTATGCAGTAAGTGTGGCTTCAAGATACATGGATCAGCCTCATGAGATCCATTGGAGAGCAGCCAAAAGGATCCTTAACTTTGTTCAGGGAACAAGGACTCATGGGATCTTCTAGAAAGCTAAATCTGATCTTGATTTGATTGGGTTTACTGACAGTGATTGGGAAGGTGACAGAACAGATCGAAAGTCAACATCATGATATGTGGTCATGCTTGCAGAAGGGCCAATCAGCTGGTGAAGCAAGAAACAGAGTGCCATTGCACTCTCATCTCCAGAAGCAGAGTATAGAGGAGCTGTAAATGCAGCAACTCAATGTTTATGGTTGCAGGGGTTACTTGGAGAGTGTGGCTTCGAATCAAAATACTCAACTACTATCTACTGTGATAATCAGAGTACCATTCAAATCTGCAATGATCCAGTTCAGAAGCAGAGAACCAAACACATTGAGATCCATATGCAGTACAT
>LPNX010221769.1:205231-223770 GCA_001517045.1 Pseudotsuga menziesii | reverse complement strand
TATATATGACAAGTGAGAATTGTAAGATGAGCACGAAAGAAGTTCACATCTCTTCTCTATCGGGTTATAAAATACAATAATATTTTTAAATATTAATATTTGTATAAATATTTAAAATATTAAGATTCAATTAAAATAGTTTAAAAAAATGCTATAGTATAAAAAAGCATTGTCATTAAGAATGCCTTTAAGAAAGGCAGATTTCACATCCATTGATTTTGTGCTACAATGACAAGTACAGCTCTGATGGTATCCATCCTTGCTATAGGAGCAAAGGTTTCATCATAATCTACACCATAATTTTGTGCATATCCTTTGGCAACCAACCTTGCCTTGTGCTTTTCAAGTTCTCTTTTTTCATTCAGTTTGGTCTTATAGACCCATTTGACTCCAATACTGGTTTTGTCTGCAGGGATATCAACAAGATCCCAAGTTTGTTTTTTTCTATTGCATCAATTTATTCATTCATGCCTTTTACCCACTGTTCATCCTTCATTGCTTCATTAAAAGATGTGGGCTGATAGGAGAAGAGAGCATACTCAAGTTGTTCTTCAAGAACTTGAGTCTGCTCATATAACTCCCTCAAGCTTTTGGTTTTCTGGTGTTGTGGTGGATTCTCTGCTGCTTCTTGTTGTTGCTGCACTTCCAATCTTAGAAGTCTGATAGGTAGATCTGCTTGATTTGCACGTTCTTCATGTTGTATGTCTGAAGGATCACTCCATCATTTGTCTTCAATGAAATTTACATCTCTGCTCACCACAAGCTTTTTGGTGACAGGATTATACAACTTGTATGCCTTGTGTTGTTCACTATAACCAGTGAAAATGTAGTGCTCACTCTTCTAATCCAATTTTCTTCTGAGTTCATCAGGTATATGCGCAAATGCAACAGAACCAAGGGTGAATCCGCGGACCTGGGTAACACTTTTTGGCAAGCGCATTTCGGCAAAAACAGAAAAATGCACCTCGGTCGAGGGCTTGTTAAGCCCTCGACCGAGGTTTTATCAAGCCCTCGACCGAGGTATCTAAATACCTCGACCGAGGTATTGCGGGCTTTAAAAACCCTCGGTCGAGGTATTTAAATACCTCGACCGAGGTATTTAGATACCTTGGTTGAGGGCTTTAAAAAACAGACTTAGCCCACATTCAAACAAATGGAAAATTTCCTGTGCCTTGCAGAGGTGTAAACCCTGCCATTCCTAGCACATAACTGAGCGGAGTTGATACCGATAGATTCACCAACGAATCTTCTATCCATTGAGGTATCATACACCCATTTTGGCATTCATATGATATTTATTTTTTAATTACTTCTAAAACTTATACTTAGAAAACCACACTGCAACTTCGAAGCAACTCAAAGAAAAATCCGCAGAGTTAAAAATACACAGCCAAAAAATTCTTAAAAATGCACACATCACATATCGACGTGTCCTCTTCAAAAGGGTATCTTTGGTTTTTCAATTTTTGAAAAAATAGAAAAATTTTCTTTACGTGGACAAATATATCTTTAAAACGATGCTGAAATCGAATGTGGTCACTTTCGAAAAATAATAAATAATTGTATAATGCGAAAAAAATTAACAAAAAAATATGCACATCACACTGCATTTTATGTAGATCATGCTCATATATATATATATATATATATTTTAAATTATTAATGCAAGATTGAATTACTCTACATGGACACGAGCCACTTATTAGCTTCTTGAAATTTTTAAGGTCACACAGTTCATTAAATGCAAAAATTCACACATTAAATGACATCGGAATATTTTAAAAAAAATATCACTATGAAGCCAACATAATATTCTACAATTTGTTTTTTTACTGCAAGTCAAAATTCACATGGCATATATGCGTTTTGAGGGCTTCTATCTAGCACATGAGTAAAAAATTAGGTTTTCATTGCCAAATTTGGCCAAAAAGTGTTACCCATCTTCATGGAATCACCCCCAAATATTATGAGATGTGTGACACTAGTCTTAGTGCCACTCCATGCTTCTTCGGGAATCTTGTCTTGGAAAGTCACCGTGGGTGACCTGTTGAGCAAGTAGACTGAGCATCCAACAGCTTCAACCCAATACTCATCTGATAGCTTCTTGTGTGACACCATGCTATGGGCCATGTTCATGATGGTCTGGTTCTTCCGTTCAGCAACTCCATTCTGCTGTGGAGTGTATCTGGTGGTGAACTGTCTATGGATGCCATGCCGATTGCAGAAGTTTGAAAACTCATGTGAATCATATTCACCTCCACCATCTGACCTAAGCATTTTAATGAACTTTCCAGACTGCTTCTCAGTGAGATCCTTGAACTCTTTGAACTTGGACAAGGTATCTGATTTGTTCCTGAGGAAATAAATCCATGTTTTCTTGCAAAAATCATCAATACATGTCAGAAAATAAAAATTGCTTCCTATGGATTGGGTTTGCATGGGTACATAGAGGTCTGTATGAACTAACTCAAGATGCTCTTTGGATTGAGATGTGGAAGTGGGGAAATTGTCCCTATGATGTTTACCAATGATACAATCCTCCCAGGTGTTGGATTGTTCATGAATAACCGGTAACCCTTTGACCATTGACTGTTTGTGCAGGAGATTGAGACTCTTGAAGGGAAGATGACCGAATCTACAATGCCATAACCAGGATTCATCTTGACTGGAAACTGTATGAGCTGCAGGTTGTGGAAGGTTGGCACTTCTAAGAATGAGAGGAAATATTCTATTCTTTGTCATTTCAACTTTTGCTATGAGTATCTTACTGGGAGGTTTATTATAGATAGCACAGTATGTATCAAAAAACCGAATATCATACTGGTTCTAAAGTAATTGACCTAGACTGATCAGATTGACATTCAGATGCGGTACATAGAACACCTCACGAATGAACTTCTTTTCATTTTTCTTAGTAAATACATGAATAGTACCTTTTCCTTTTCCTGGAACCAGAAAGTCATCTCCTAGCTTGATATTCATGACAACAAAGGGATCCAAACTAGAGAATAGTGACTTGTTACCTGTCATGTGATTGATGCAACCACTATCTAGTAGCCATAGATCTGAGCTACAGTGTTCTTTAGTTCCTTGATAAGACAGAAACATTACCTCTGACGAGCCTTCTTCTTCTTTAGAGACATTGGCTCTCCTATTGTTCTAGTCAGCTTACTTCTTTCTGCATTGTCGTTCATAGTGCCCATACTTCATGCAGTAGTTACACTGAACATTGGACTTATTGGTCCATTTCTTGCCTCTCCCCCTCTGACCTTGAGAGTTGTGAGAGTGTTTTGAATGCTCTGAGTGTTCATGACTGTGACTGGTTCTATCTTCTATAGTTGGAGACCCTCAGCCTCTTCTTCCTCTACCTCATCCTCCTCTGCCTCGACCTCTGTTGAGGGAAGCTTGAGTGTTGAAAGCATTGGTTAGTGACTCTTCTTCTTGATTGACTCACGCTTCATGAGATAGAATAGATCTAGTCAACAGTTCTAGGGTGAAATTAGACAGATCTTTTGCCTCTTCTATGGCAGTCACTACCATAGAAAAATTCTTGGTGAGACACCATAGAATATTTTGCACAATGATCTTTTGTTCTAGCGGTTCACCATAGGTTTGGAATTGGGTCAAAATAACTGAAAACCTAGTCATGAACTGATCCATAGTTTATGACTCTTTCATCTTCAAACTTTCAAATTGAAGGCGTAGGGTTTGCAGTCTTACCATTTTAACGCGATCGGTTCCCTTGTAGGCCAATGCAAGCATATTCCAAGCTTGATGTGCGATGTTAGCTCCAGAGATCCGTGGGAAAATGGACTCCTCAATGAAACTTTGGACCAGCCATGAGGCTGTGAGATCTCGGTCTCAACAAGTTTCAACAGTACTCTTCTGGGCATTATTCATTGCGGCGAGAGACGTCGCATCAGGTTCTTTGAACTCGGTTTCCACCATATCCAACATTTGTTGAGCTGCATAAATGTCTTCATTTTTATAGACCAAAACTCATAGTTAGTTCCAGTGAGAACAGGTCCAGAGATTGGCTTCAAACAACTCGTACTAGGCATGATATATGGCTAAAAAAAAATATTTTTCCCTAGCTTTGAACTCCCTTTTTTTTGCTTTTATCCCCCTCTTTTTTAATTCAATACAATGGAGCCCCGCTCCTTCTTCAAAGGCAAAAAGCGGTGAGGGGGGGGAGGTGCCCAAAATTGGTGTAACTTTTCCACTTTCACCGCGCTTTCCAAATACAAGTAAAGTGGTGGCACCGCTTTCTTCCTCTTCACTATATGCGGTGGAACCGCTCTTTCACTTTGTGAAATAAACGGTGGCCTATCTTGGTAACGCTCTTCCCAAAAGGAAAGGGAGAGGTGGCCTTTCCGTTAAAAAGAAATCACCACTTAGCCTTCCAGTTAAAAAAAGAAAAATTTCACCACTTGGCCTTCTCGTAAAACAAATCACCACTTTTTAGGGTTAGGGAAAAAAGCAACCCAAAATATCTGGAATAAAAAGTAAAAATAATGGGGTCAATAGCTTCAGAGTGCATTCCACTATGTGAAAATTCTTACCGTGCTTTCCACTCTGTGAAAAGTCTCACCCTCGGATCAGGCCGTAAGCTCTGATACCATGTTAAAAGAAAACAATGGAATGAACAGAAGCACTACACGCGGATTGAATTCCTTCTCATTATTAGACTCAATATAAATAGGAAATACATAGTAGCAATACTATGAGAAAATACCATGGGCTAAAATAAAGTTTAAACCATGGGCAACCTAACTCACTAACTAACTAAGGGTGAGATCACATTCTTCAACAAATCGATCTCTTCGAGTTGTGTGATGAGTAATAGCTGGCCCTATTTCTACTAATGGCCAAATAAAATGCTATGACATGGAAAATGAGTATGGCTAGATTGAAACCTTCAATATTTTCATCATAACTATTGCAGTATATTCGGTTTTTTCTTAATTATATTTGGCTTGTTTCTCATGGCACATTCACATCATTGCTCAGCATGGCATGGAAACTTTTCTAACAAATTCAACCGTTGGTGCAGTTTAAATGGCTATCAAATGTACGTAAGAGGGTTTATTATTGTCATTAAGATTTGGAATGAGTACATTTCTCAAATTTATATTTAGTATATTTGTCATTCCAGTTTATTTAGCAAAATGGTGCTAGTTTTGTTTTCATTTTATCTTTAACTCAACTATTAATTGTTTTAAGGCATATTTAACCATATATTAGATCCTTAATACTTTGACTGAAATTCATGTATATAAGTGGACACATAAATGTAATGATAATTACTGTGGTCATGTTCAAGGATTTATAGTTAACCTAAATGTTTGGGATAAATAGTTTCTTTTAATTTAATTTGAACTAATTCAATTTTAAGGGGTGTTGTTTTTTTAAGATATATGAGATCTGTTTATGAGTCTATGTTATTTTTCAATGTCGTGATTAATAATCAAATCTTATTGCAAAAAATCTATGATTTTTCATGGATTTTTACTCTTACACAATTAATATTTAGTATTATTATCATCCTTATTTTAAAGTAGTATTATTATGATCTTTATTTTAAAGGAACTTTTCACAATGTTATTTTTCAACGTCGCCATTAATATTCAAATCTTATTGCAAAAACCTACTACTTTTCAACTCTTACACAATTAATATGTAATCCTATTATCATCCTTGTTTTAAAAAAAAAGAGTTCACAATAAGTTTTCCATCTTTTAAAATATAAACTTAATGTAAATTACTTTGCTAAACATAAAAACATATTTGGTAGTCAAGCAACAGAATAAATATTTTATAGGATCCAGATAATGGTAAATTGTAGTAAGTTAGCATTAATGTAATAAATTAACATTAATAAGCAACAAATCATTATAATCAAGTATTTTCTAATTTTCTATAAAAGTTTATGATCATGTCCATGCATAGTGATTCAAAATTTTCATTTAAAAAAAGATTATACAATTTTCACCAAATCTTTTCATAGTACTTTGCTAACCAATTAACTTCAACATTTCAAAGTCAACTAGTACTAATTCTTTATGGTTAAGTGGCATAGTCATAACATATACTCCTTTACCCAAATTTAGAATAATATATACCCCTTTACCCAGAGTTTGCATAACGGTTACTAATCATATAAGTTTTGGTTACTCGTCTAAGTAATATATAAGTCCACCAATGGTTTAATGTATAATTATTTATTTTAGTTAATAGAAGATATTTTAAATATTATACAACAAGATAAATATATAAGGCTACCATATTTATTTACTTAAACCATAATAATAATAGTAATAAGTTATTTAGTTAACTCATTATTAAAATCTATTAATTTTAGATAGAATTTTATTGACTATTTTATAATTAATTATAAAAACTAAAAATATCATTAAGAGTCTACCTAAACAAACTTTTAACCCATTATTCAAGTTATAAGACTAAAAAAATGCTTTGCCAACTCTTACAAAACTACTTATAAAGTATTACATGAAGGCCGCTTAATACCCAACGAAAATGATATCAAATAAAATCATAACCAAAAATACATTTAAATTGCATAAATATTTTACATCAAACGAATGTAGTTAATTATTTTTATAGATTATAAACTTGATCTATATAAAAAATAAAAATAAAAAAAATAATTAGTTAGATTATAAAAGATTTTCCACCGAACTCTATGTAGCCTTTATTCCATCAACTTAGAATCCATCCCTAAGGTACGCTCGAAGTAATTATAGTGAGAACTCGAGCAATAACTATGCACTCAATGTCCAAGTTTGCACAATATTCACCCTTTTACATCATGACATGTATGGGTGGTTATATGACATAATTTACTATGCATGTAAAACTTGATAAGGTTTAATAAAAGACTGACACGCTTAGAATTTCAGATTTCTTTTTTGTATGGATGTCATTTTAGGTTTTTATTTATTTATGAGTGTCAATTTTCTTATGGAATAAAGTCACTGACAAATTATTTTATAAAAATACTCACTATTATATTTAGAATAGTAAGAGATGCCACCCATCATATTTGAAGTAAGTAAAAGAGCTTTTTGTCACGTCGTTGCTTCTCTTTGCATTTTTTGAGGGTGACAAATACTCTACATGCTGTAGAGCATTAAATGTGACGGCGGTCGCACTGTTCGCCGTTGGATCCTTTCCAAAGTAAGATCCAACGACGGACAGTGCGACCGCCGTCGCATTTAATGCTCTACAGCATGTAGAGTATTTTTCACCTTTTCTGAGAGCTTCAAGAGGTTTAATCGTACGAGATGTTGTAAGTACCCCTTCATTTCAACATTAGTACGAGCTCTTGTAAGGACCCCTTCATTTTAACATTTCATTTCGGGCCCTTGCTACTTTCACAAATGCAAAGCATTATATTGTACGCATGGATTAACTGAGAGTAATTCGCAGTTATGAATGTGTGTAACTGCAGGGCCAGTAATGAAAGAAAGAGGGCCAGTTATGAATGTGTGTAAATGCAGGGCCAGTAATGAAAGAATGTGTGTAAATGCAGGGCTTCTACAATCTAACTGTATAAGCAATTTAATATGCAGAGAAATTTCCAAAGCTTTTAATATTGGCTTCAAGCTTAAAAGAGATTGTGCAGTATTGTGGATGAAATGTTGCTATTTTTCGTAGAGATGAGCTGAAAGCAGTTGCGTATTTGCATGGAAATGAGGCATGAAAATGTGAAAAATTGACACATNATTGTGCAGTATTGTGGATGAAATGTTGCTATTTTTCGTAGAGATGAGCTGAAAGCAGTTGCGTATTTGCATGGAAATGAGGCATGAAAATGTGAAAAACTGACACATGATGAAACAACTACCATTATCAAGGATTTGGAGTTATTCAAAAAAACTACAGAAATTATAATGACCCCAATTTCATAAACATTTTCTATTCATATTAATGCAGAACATAATCTTAGAAAATAGACATAGCAGAGTGCATGTAAGCAAAATGAAAGAAGGCAAATACGTATTAATAAATGTGGGGTAGTTATTAAAATTAAAAAAACGAGTAGGCCAATGAAGTGGAAAAAAAGAGAAGAGTTAATTAACATGAATAAACTAAAATATATAGATATATATTAATCATCAATATAGATAGGGAAAAAAATGTATATAGTTTATAGGAAAATATGGTGCTAATTTAGCACAACTTCCTAACTTAAAAGAACTCTTTCTGGGTTTTACTTTGACAAATACATGCTCACTTATTTGGAATTCTTTCTGAGTTCTTTTAAGGTCTCAATGACTCTTTTGTCTATTCTGTGCAGTTTTATCATTGTTTTGTACCTATTTCACAGTTAGTTCCCGTTCTTTTAACAAGTCATGTCCTAACATCAAACGATCAACTGGATTAATCCACGAAATGGGAGTATCACATTTCCTACCATACAATATTTAAAAAGGACTAAGCTAATAATGATTATTATA
Source organism: Pseudotsuga menziesii (assembly GCA_001517045.1). NCBI lineage: Eukaryota > Viridiplantae > Streptophyta > Pinopsida > Pinales > Pinaceae > Pseudotsuga > Pseudotsuga menziesii. The sequence goes on along the minus strand of LPNX010221769.1, from coordinate 215,290 downwards.
CGCAAATTCGACTAAGTGCAAATAATCTTCTCATTTTTTGGGATAGTCTCTAACATGCATCCGTAACATGTCTTCTAGAACTTGATTGACTTTTTTGGTTTGTCAGTCAATTTGTGGATGATAAGCAGTACTAAAGTTTAATTTAGTATCTAGTCCTTGAAACAATGGCTTCCAAAAGTTACTAGTAAACTTAGGATCTCTGTCAAATATTATTACCTTTGGAATTTTGTGCAACTGAAAAATTTCTTTCATAAAGATATCAACAATGTTAGCAGCCTTATGAGTAGTTTTAACAGGTATAAAATGTGCTTCCTTGCTTATTTTGTCTACCACTACCATGATAGAATCATTTTGTTTCTTATTTTTAGGTAATCCTGTTATAAAATAAAGACTCATAACTTCTCATTTCCAATTTGGAATTGCCAGTGGTTGAAAAATACCCGTTGGGTGTTGATGCTCAGCTTTAACTTGTTCACATTCTATACACCTAGATATATATTCAACAACTTCATTCTTCATATTAGGCCAGAAAATATCTTTTCTTAACATCGTTATCATCTCTTGATAACCCGAGTGTCTGGAATAAGGACTTTTATGTACTTCATTTAAAATCAACAATTTAATTTCTGGTATGTTAGGTACATAAAGTTTGTTTTTATATAACATTAAGCCTTTTTAATTTAAACTGTAATCTGTTTTCATATTTTCAGATTCATTATTAGATACTTTTTCTTTTAGATTTTGGTATTCCTTGTCCATTTTTATCCATTCTTCTAATTTATCGTCTAATTCTATTTTGTAACTGCTAATGGCAGCTATAAAATTCATTCTTGCATTTTTGCTTAAGGCATCAACCACTTTGTTTTCATTTCCTTTAATGTGTTTGATCTCAAAATTGTATTCACTAAGGAAGGATAACCATCTAGATTTCCTTGCGTTCATATTTTGTTGATCAAACAAATATTTCAAGCTTATGTTATCAAACATTAATAGAAATCTTTTACCAATTAGATCATGGTGCCACATTTTCAGAGCATGAATTATGGCAACGAGCTCTAAATCATAAGTGGCGTAATTATTTTCATGTGTTTTTAACTTTCTTGACTCATATTATTACGTGACCTTCTTGTGTTAGTACTCCACCCAAACCTTCATTGCATGCATGAGTGCACACAACTAAATCCTTGTCTGGATCTGCTATTTTTAGTATAGGTGCAGTAGTTAATAATTATTTTACTTTATTAAAACTTTCTTCACACTTTTGATTTGAGACAAATCTTTTTCCCTTTTTCTGTAAAGATGTTATGTGATTCGTGATCTTCTAAAATAATTCTATGAACTTCGGGTAATAACCCATAATTCCCATGAACGATCGCATATCTCATACATATTTGGGAACATGTCATTCCATAATTGATTTAATCTTATACGGGTCTAATGATATTCCTTCCTTGGATATCACGTGACCTAGATACTGTATTTTAACTTTGAAGCTTTCACATTTACTGAATTTAGCATATAGTTTATGTTCTCTCATAACTTGTAGTATTATCTGTAAGTGTTCATCATGTTCTTCTTTCGTTTTTGAATAAATTAATATGTCATCTATGAAGACGACTACAAATTTATGTAAGTATTTACTTAAGACACGGTTCATTAAGCACATGAAAGTTGCTGCAGTATTTGTTATCCCAAAGGGAATAACTACAAACTCATAATATCCGTATCGGGTTCTAAACGCAGTTTTAAAAATATCTTCGTCTTTAATTCTAACTTGATGATATCGAGATATAAAGTATATTTGCTCCGCATATCTCCTAATGGCCGAATAAAATGTTATGACATGGAGAATGGGTATGGCTAGATTGAGACCTTCAATCTTTTCGTAGCTATTGAAGTATATTTGGTTTTTTCTTAATTAAACACAAGCTTGTTTATGAGGGCACATTCCCACCATCGCTCAACTTGGCATGGAAACTTTGCTAGGGAATTGCTCCTTTTGTTTACTACTATCGTCTTGGATCTCCCTTTGTCAATTAAATGAGTTAAGAGGGTATCTTATTGTCATTTAGATTTGGAACGAGTACATTTCTCAAATTTATATTGGTATATTTCTCATTCCAGTTTATTTAGGGGTGCTATTTTTATTTTCATTTTATATTCAACTTAACTATCTAATTGTTTTAAGGCATATCTAACCACATATTAGATTCTTAATACTTTGTCTGATTGAAGTCATGTATATAAGAAGACACGTAAATGTAATGATAATTATTGTGGTCATGTTCAAGGATTTACAGTTAGTCTAAATGTATGTTTGGGACGAATAGTTTCTTTTAATTTAATTTGAACTAATTCGATTTTAAGGAGTATTGTTTTTTTTAAAGATATATGGGATCTATTTACGAGTCTATGTTATTTTTCATGTCCTCATTAATATTCAAATTTTATTGGAAAAAACTATGATTTTTCATGGATTTTTAGTCTTACACAATCAATATTTAGTATTATTATAATCCTTGTTTTAAAGTAGTATTATTATGATCTTTATTTTAAAGGGACTTTTAACAATGTTATTTTTCAATGTGACAATTAATATTCAAGTCTTATTGCAAACACCTATGACTTTTCATGGATTTATACTCCTACACAATTAATATTTAATCCTATTATCATCCTTGTTTTAAAAAAAGAGTTTACAATAAGTTTTCCATCTTTTAATAGATAAAAGTAATGTAAATTACTTTGCTAACCATAAAACATCTTTGGTAGTCAAGCAACATAATAAATATTTTATAAGATTAAGATAATAGGTAAATTGTAATAAATTAACATTAATGTAATAAATTAAAATTAATAAGCAACAAATCATTATAATCAAGTATTTTTTAATTAGCTATAATAGTTTATGATCATGTCCATGCAGAGTGATTCAAAAATTTCATTTCAAAAAAGATTATACAATTTTCACCAAATCCTTTCATATTACTTTGCTAACCAATTAACTTCAACATTTCAAAATCAATTAGTACTAATTCTTTATATAAAATCCACTTGGTTGAGTGAGATAGTCATAACATATACTCCTTTACCCAAATTTAGAATAATATATACCTCTTTACCAAGAGTTTGCATAACCGTTACTAATCATATAAGTTTTGGTTATCGTCATTATTTGTCAAAGTAATATATAAGTTCACCAATAGTTTAATGTATAATTATTTATTTCAGTTAATATAAGATATTTTAAATATTATACAATAAGATAAATATATAAGGCTACCATATTTATTTACTTAAACCATAATAATAATATTAATAAGTTATTTGATTAACTCATTATTAAGATCTATTAATTTTATATAGGATTTTATTGACTATTTTATAATTAATTATAAAAACTAAAAATACAATGAATAATCTACCTAAACAAACTTTTAACCCATTATTGAAGGTATAAGACTCAAAGAAATATACATTGCCAACTTTTACAAAACCACTTATAAAGTATTGCAAAAAGGTCACCTTAATACCTTCCAATAGCCTAATAAAAATGATATCAAATAAAATCATAACCAAAAATACATTTAAATTACATAAATATTTTAATGCAAAACATAATCTTAGAAAAGGGACGTAGCAGAGTGCATGTATACTATGAACTACCTACAAATGTAATTTGAATATTTTTTATAAATATTTTGTTGTGTATACATCCTACATATGATGTACCCATAAAGAATGTGACTCGATCCAACATATTCCTCATGCTATTATACAATAATGAATTAAAACAAATCTCGGATGCGCGTGACATAGATGCCAACGAGGATAAGGGGAATGATGGTGGGCCTGGTCTGTCATCAGCCTGACGTCAGCACCACATCACCTCCCTTATGGCTGCGAGCATTTACACAGGATTTGGACATGGACGTTCATAGGATGTTCGATGAGAAGTCGTCATCAACTTGGCACATAAGGAATTCAATGTGCCACCCTGGTTTCTGGGCCGTCGCACCATTCATTTTATTCCTTGGCCTCTCTGTTCGCCGGGTCATTTGTATTTTGTTTTCATGTTGCTCTAGTTCCTCCTCTCACTGGACCACTCGATCCTCTGTGCTTCATCTCTCAGTTATGTTCTTATCATTACTCCACGCCACTTCGTTATGTCATGAAGGCAGTGAGGTATCCCTCGTCGTGGCCATTCTGGAAGAGGAGCCCAATCTGAACGTCAAATTCCGCTCACTGCACAGGTGAGCGGACAGGATTTTGCTGCTGAGATTCCAGATGTTGTTTGCCAAATGGTGAATGACTGGGAAGACGATCTATCTGGTGCCACCAATGCCGCGGGACGCACGTTGGAGCACAGACGGAACTACTGGGTCATAAAGAAACTACTCATCAAGATCATCCTCCGTTTCAATTCCCAACCCTTGACTTCTGCTCCTCCTGCTTTACCCGTCCCTCCGGCTCCACTCACGCCTCCAACATCCCCACCCCGTCCACCTGCTCCATCCACCACCATTGTCCCACGTGCATCAGCCTCTGCACCTCCCTCTTCCACCCTCTCCCCCCGGTCCCTATGGACTGTGATCCCCCTCCTCCCCCATCGTTGGGCCATCGTTGGGATGTATAAAATCACTTTCCGCTGGAAAATGCACCCCTAAACCTTAAACATTCATAAAATATTTTATCAACATAAATTGTTGCATGCTACATTCCAATTTCAAAATTTGGGTCGGCCTCTAATTTAAAAGTCTACTATATTCCATGGCTAGGGATGGGATATCCCACTGAACTAAAAAGACCCAAAATTGAAAGTGTTCCGTAGGCTAAACAACTACTTCTTCCATGTGAGGCTTGATGTCTTTCTAAATCTAAAAGCAAGATAAATACTAGCTACAAATTTTGTTGGAAGACCAAGAGAGGTCACAGTCATATCCACACAGAACTCAAGCGAGGCCCCTTTCACTCCCAAGTTCCTCTTAAGGAAAACAATCGGTGGCTAGTGTATTGCTTACCCAGAGAAAATAAAATAGGCCTGCATGCTTTGAAACACCACCAACGTGACCTACAACCAGCAGATAGATTTAGTTAGACCAAGAGGAGATAATTCTAAAACCAAGATTAAACAAACTGTAAAATTTTGGAGAATCACCTCAAAGCTTACATGAACCCTCTAGACAAGAATCATAGTGATGAAAGGGAAATAATGGCCGGTTCATTGCCTTTAGCACTACGAAGGAGTTCGGTTCGGAAGGGTACCATTGCACTGATTAGGAGTTGACTGCCAACCTTCGAGTACAGAGTTATCATGACCAATATTAAAACTTCCAAGAGACAGGTTGGCGCAAGTTTCCACTGCACCATGGAAGCCCCTTTCTGTAGTCAAGGCTTTTTTTTAGTGTAGCCATATATTGGTATATTTGGCTTGTAGGCTATTGGATATATTCTTGAGAGGTTATTGTTCCCATAGTTTAAAAAAATTGTATAACTAGATATCCAAAGTTTAGTATCCAAACAACTTTAGTTAGAAATCTTGGTACCAACCCAAGAAGCCATGGCAGCACAAGGTTGGCTGGACCTTGTAACTTAGCATAGATATAAAAACTTTGAATATGAACAAAGTCATGAAAAATCTCCCAAAATTATTACATGTTTGGACATCAGCACATCTTTTATTTTTGTTGAACATGGTCTATTGTGTAGAGGCTTTGGAATAATATAATATTCTTTTATAACAAATAATAATTAATTTCCAGAAGTGATGTGTGGACATCATATGAAGGAAAAAGACACCACATGATGGCATGCAATATAAGATCATTCAATGCAAGAATACAAGATTAATTGGGGAACACACAATATTAATTGGGGAACACACAATAGGCACCAAACATGCATCAAACATGCATCAACTATTATAGCACTAAGTTAATAACATAAATATAGTTAGGGATTGAAATTATATTGGCATTGCAATTAATTATGAGTTGTAAGGTGGAGATAGTCTTAGATGTCAATCATAAAGTATGTGGATATACTAGCACCATATTTAGCATGTTCCATATCATTAAGTTTTTCGATATAATAACACCATGTTTAACATGCTCTATATTTTGTTACTTGGAATTCATGAATGATTGTAGGCTATTTCAAGCATGGGAGAATGACTGATGCACACTGATTGTTTGATAGAATTCTTGACTGAAATCTCATTTCATGGACTGCTATGGTTTTTAAGTATTCACCATATATAAAGTATTCTAATGAATTTTAATCAATGTACATCTATACACTCATTGTATAATTCACTGTGCAACTTAGTGAACCTCATTTTGTCTCTTCTTATCATGATCACCTGGATTTACTCTTCTCAACATCCCCTCCTTATGCAATCTATGTACATGAATTAACTTGACTCTGACAACTTTAGGTATTCTGATTTGTAAGTAATGAGCAAGAGACCCGAGCAAAGGGTATCTCTCTTTTGTGATCAAGAGACTAGAGCAAAGGGTATCTCGCTTTTGAAAATTAGAGTGTAGACCTCAACGGATTGTGATTGCTACATATTACTCCAAGAAGTTGGCTAAAAACACAAAGATTTCTATTTTCTAGCTACAATCCAATAAATCCAGTAATTTAAGGAAGAAATTTAACTCTGCTCTATTTTTTTGAGCATTTTGACCAGTTTAAAATGTGCTAAAACATCTATGACAAAGTTCCAGAAAAAAAATTTGCCATCCCTTTACAAGCATACCCTGCATTGGAACTCTGTCTCCCATAAAATTTTGACCAAAACATTGTGTAGCACAGCACCCAGAAAAAATGCAAATCTTTGTGTTTTCAGCTCTCTGTCTTACCCTACAATTAACAAATCCAAATATACTGAAAGCCAATAACACGTTAGAAAATTATTAAAAAAAAATAAAAATAAAACTAGCATATCCATAGAGACTAACAGGGATAAATGGTGAAGAGATAGTTATGGAATGCAAGTCAATTTTAAATTTATTTTTTAATCCTTACATTCTTCTACTTATCGGGTTCAATTGTGAGTAACTCAGGGTTCAATTGTGAATAACTCATGCCTAGCTACATTTATTACCTACATTTGTATTGTTATCCATTTATCAACTATCTTTTATTTCTTATATTCTTTTTCTTTTTATGTCACATTATTTTAGTTATGTTCCATTAGTTATCCATTTATCAGCTATGACTTATCCATGCATTGCTGCTATCAGTTATCCATTAGTCAACTAGCTACCAATTATTTTTTAAATTCCTCTTTTTATAAACTTTTTATTTTCAAACTTTCAACTACTGCCATAGGATCAATATTAAGAGTACACTTGTCTCTTTCTCATACCTAAATGAAAAAAAATAGACCATAATCCATCTCATAAAACAGATAAAAACTTTATCTAGGTAATTAAAATGTAACTTTATCACAACTTTAGAAATTAGAAAAATTGGCATATATAGTAGGGCCGCCTAATGCCTCGTCACTATATATATACGAAGACATAATAATTTTTTTTATGCCCATTACCTTCATATCAAGAGCCTACTGGACTTGACGTGTGAAGCTATTGCTGGCATGTTTATTGGTAAATCTCTCGAAGATATTCGCAAGATCAAGCTTAAACATCAATTGCATTAACAGTATATATAAAAATTTGTTGCTGAACACCAATAGATTAACTACTTTAACTCAATGATTTATGTTAAGAATTTGAAATTGAGTTAACTTTAAATTTTATTATGGTTATATATATTTAATTAAATACAAAAAAAAGTTAAATTGAATGACTTAACATTTTATCAACATTTTAAAATATTTTCTTAAGTTATCTTTCACAATTTTACAAATTCAACTTTTTAATGTGTTAGTTTATTACAAAGTGACTATTTGAATCTAAAAAATCACATGGATAAGCAAATTTAAGGAAGATGGAGCATTATAAATCTATTAGTATAATTATCAATTAAATAAAGAGTAAAATTAATATAATATAAATATAAATTAAATACAAATTAAAAGATAAAATTAATATAATAAATTAAATATTTGTTTTGATATAGGTTAGAGTTTTTTTTTTAATAGAAACAGAGGCTATCAAATGTACGTAAGAGGGTTTATTATTGTCATTAAGATTTGGAATGAGTACATTTCTCAAATTTATATTTAGTATATTTGTCATTCCAGTTTATTTAGCAAAATGGTGCTAGTTTTGTTTTCATTTTATCTTTAACTTAACTATTAATTGTTTTAAGGCATATTTAACCATATATTAGATGCTTAATACTTTGACTGAAATTCATGTATATAAGTGGACACATAAATGTAATGATAATTACTGTGGTCATGTTCAAGGATTTATAGTTAACCTAAATGTTTGGGATAAATAGTTTCTTTTAATTTAATTTGAACTAATTCAATTTTAAGGGGTGTTGTTTTTTTTAAGATATATGAGATCTGTTTATGAGTCTGTTATTTTTCAATGTCGTGATTAATAATCAAATCTTATTGCAAAAAATCTATGATTTTTCATGGATTTTTACTCTTACACAATTAATATTTAGTATTATTATCATCCTTATTTTAAAGTAGTATTATTATGATCTTTATTTTAAAGGAACTTTTCACAATGTTATTTTTCAATGTCGCCATTAATATTCAAATCTTATTGCAAAAACCTACTACTTTTCAACTCTTACACAATTAATATGTAATCCTATTATCATCCTTGTTTTTAAAAAAAAGAGTTCACAATAAGTTTTCCATCTTTTAAAATATAAACTTAATGTAAATTACTTTGCTAAACATAAAAACATATTTGGTAGTCAAGCAACAGAATAAATATTTTATAGGATCCAGATAATGGTAAATTGTAGTAAGTTAGCATTAATGTAATAAATTAACATTAATAAGCAACAAATCATTATAATCAAGTATTTTCTAATTTTCTATAAAAGTTTATGATCATGTCCATGCGCAGTGATTCAAAATTTTCATTTAAAAAAAGATTATACAATTTTCACCAAATCTTTTCATAGTACTTTGCTAACCAATTAACTTCAACATTTCAAAGTCAACTAGTACTAATTCTTTATATATAATCCACTTGGTTAAGTGGGATAGTCATAACATATACTCCTTTACCTAAATTTAGAATAATATATACCCCTTTACCGAGAGTTTGCATAACCGTTACTAATCATATAAGTTTTGGTTACTCGTCTAAGTAATATATAAGTCCACCAATGGTTTAATGTATAATTATTTATTTCAGTTAAGAGAAGATATTTTAAATATTATACAACAAGATAAATATATAAGGCTACCATATTTATTTACTTAAACCATAATAATAATAATAAGTTATTTAGTTAACTCATTATTAAAATCTATTAATTTTAGATAGAATTTTATTGACTATTTTATAATTAATTATAAAAACTAAAAATATCATTAATAGTCTACCTAAACAAACTTTTAACCCATTATTCAAGTTATAAGACTAAAAAAATATATGCTTTGCCAACTTTTACAAAACCACTTATAAAGTATTACATGAAGGCCGCTTAATACCCAACGAAAATGATATCAAATAAAATCATAACCAAAAATACATTTAAATTGCATAAATATTTGACATCAAACGAATGTACTTAATTATTTTTATAGATTATAAACTTGTTCTAGATAAAAAATAAAAATAAAAAAATAATTAGTTAGATTATAAAAGATTTTCCTCCGAACTCTATGTAGCCTTTATTCCATCAACTTAGAATCCATCCCTAAGGTACGCTCGAAGTAATTATAGTGAGAAGTCGAGCAATAACTATGCACTCAATGTCCAAGTTTGCACAATATTCACCCTTTTACATCATGTATGGGTGGTTATATGACATAATTTACTATCCATGTAAAACCTGATAAGGTTTAATAAAAGACTGACACGCTTAGAATTTCAGATTTCTTTTTTGTATGGATGTCATTTTACGTTTTTATTTATTTATGAGTGTCAATTTTCTTATGGAATAAAGTCA
>LPNX010221769.1:171242-202885 GCA_001517045.1 Pseudotsuga menziesii | reverse complement strand
TTGTAGGCCAAGAACATGTTAAATACTTCGCTCTTAAGTTTTAGGAAGTAAACCCAAGTGCGTCTGGAGTAGTCATCAATGAAAGTTAACAAATATTTGAAACCAGAAAAGGAAGCAGATGGAAGAGGACCACACAAGTCACTGTGCACAAGCTCCAAGGGAACCGAGGTGTGCCAAGAGGCACGTTTGTCAAAACTTTCTCGATGATGTTTTTCGAGTACACAACCGGAACAAACACCATCCTTGCAAGATACCAACGGAAGATCAATCACCGTATTGTATTTACATAGTTGTTGCAATGAGTGATAATTTAAGTGACCAAATCGCTCATGCCAAAGTTTGCTCAAGTTATCACTATGAGCAACAAAAACTGAAGGAAAATGTGATGACCCAAAGTTGTTAAATTTGTACAACCTAGTAATATCATCAACAGTTCTAGTAGTAAGGATATTTTGAGGATTTTTAAAATTCTTGATTACAACTTGGTGAGGTGTAAACGTCACAGTTTTACCTTCACCTGAATGAGTAATTTGATAGATTGATAACAAATTGCAGGAAATTTTTGGAACACATAGTACATCACTGAAATGACCATTTTCTATTGGAACTGTTCTAGATCTTACAACACTTAGAGATATATCATCATCAACAAATATTTGTTTGGTGTTACATTCATGCATAGTAGAAAAGATGGCTTTATCCTTAGCCATATGATAAGATGCTCTAGAATCAATGAGCCATTCAATTGAAGTAGAAGAAGAAGATGTAGTATAAGAGTAACCAGAAGCACAAAGTGCATGTCCATGAGAGTTAGATTCTGAAGACGAATCTAGGCTGATGTGGTGCTTCTTCATTGCTGCTTCCAAGGCTGCCATCTTCTTAAAACACTTAGATTCATCATGATTATCTTTCCCACAAAAATTGCAATGACGCTTAGTCTTCTTTCCTTTTTGCTTGGATCCTTTGTCATTTTTTAAAGAAGAAGCTGACTAGGAGGGTTTGGGACCCTTGTTGTTTTGCTTATTATTGTGAAAATTCTGTTTCTTGGGAGGCTTGGACTTTTCTTTCTGTTGGGACAATAAGGCTTTCCCAGATGTATCTGTATTGTTAATTATTCCAAGATGAATGAGCTTATCTTGCTCTCTAATTAAGGAATCACAAAATGATTCAAGACTAGGCTCTTGATAGCTGGCTGCAGTCAAGGATTCTTTCATAGAGTAGAATGTAGATACAAAAACAGAATATGCAGGTCCAAGTTTGGAAAGAATATGATAAATACATTGTTTGTCTTGTTTCTTAATCTTGCATTCTGCACATAATAGTCTAAGAGTTTTATACTTAGATAAATAGTCTTGAATGCATGAAAAATCATTTGGATTCAAGGAAATCAACTCATTCTCAAGTTGATGACCTCGAATTTCATTGTGTTTACCAAACACAGATTCCAACTTTTCCCAAGCTTTATCAAGTTCATCAATTTCAGATATGTGGAAACGCAAATCAATAGAGATTGACATCTGAATCAATCCACGAGCTTCATCACATCTATTTTCCCATTTAATTTTCTTATCTTCATCAGTGGGTTCTGTTTCTTTCCCTGAGGTTATTCCGAAAAGTCCCCTACTTCGTAGAACATCTTCCATACGAGATTTCCATGAGAAATAGTTAGAACTTATAAGTATAATATCACAAGGGGCAGCCATACTATAAAATAATGGCTAAAATAATAGAAACTAACTATCTGGATGCAAAAAGCTCGAAAAAATATGCGGTTTTAAAAAAAACGACACTGAAAACTGATTCTGGATGATGAAGTTATGCTTGATCAAAGAAAATGTTGAAGATGTCCCTAATAGTGACGTGGCAGATATTAACTTTGACCAACTAAAAAAAAGAAGCCCCCTCTTCCCAAGATCAACCTTTCACAATCACTTTTACAATAAAGTTGCTTTGAAGTGAATCACTTTTGTAGAATAAGTGATGTTTACTTTTACAATAATGTGACTTTTAAATAGTGCGGCAATAAATTAAAAGACTTAAGTGATTCACTTTTATTTTATTTTATTTATGTGAGATGCACTTTTACAATAAAGTAACTTGAAAATAGAAATTGCATGCACTAAAAAGTAGCTTGATAAGACTTGAACTCAAGATCAAGGTGTAAAGCAACTTTGGACCAAGTGAGCTAAGTTTAAAAGGTACGTAAAAATATGGATAGTGGTGGATGTTAATCCTTTTCAATATGTTTTGTCCCGATGGATTTTTGGGGGAAAATTCAACAAATGGATAGTCATTCTCTAAGAGTTTGACTTGGATTTCCAGTACGCTAAATCTAAAAAATCCTTAGTTTTTGCTGAGTTGATAGCAGAATTTCCAACTGAAGAAGATGTAGTCATTTAAGAAGACTCATTCTCAGATGAGCATATCTTCTTGATATCCACCTTTGACCCTTCGTATGGAGATATACTTATATATCTCTAGACTTTGAAGTATCCTGCAACTTCTTCACAGGAGGAATGACATAAACTATGCCTTCATGCTAAGAACTACCTCATCATAGGAGATACTTTATATCGTAGGGGGGTAGATTCCATTTTGCGTTGATGTCTTACCCATGAGGAAGCGGAGATTGTCCTGAATGATGCCCATAGTGGAGCGTGTGGGGGTCATTTATCTAGGTTAGCAACGACCCAGAATATACTACGTGCCAGTTATTCTGGCCCACGATCTTCAAGGTTTGTGTGGAAGCCATGAAGCATTGTCATCCTTGTCAGCTTTACACTAGGAAGATGCGGTCACATGCCACTCCATTATTTCCTGTTGTCTCGGTGGGCCCCTTCATGAAGTGGGGGATTGATTACGTGATGTGTAACCCAGCCTCAACTGGGGGGCATAAATATATCATTGTCAGTGTAGACTATTTTACGAAATGGGCAGAGGCAATGCCCACCTTTAAAGCCGACGGGGAAACAACATATTTTTTTGTTTTCAATCAAATTATAGCACAGTTTGGTATACCTAAGGTGATTATCACTGACCATGGTAGTCATTTTCAAAATAACATGATGATGGAACTGACCACTATGCTTGGATTTAGACAAGAACATTTATCTTCGTACTATCCTCAAGCAAATGGTCATGTTGAGGATGTTCATAAAACTTTGAAGAATATCCTCAAACGTACTATTGATGCAGCCCGTTCTAACTGGCATATCATGCTATACCCCACACTGTGGGTGTATTGAACTAATGTAAAAACTGCTACGGGTTTCTCCCCCTTCCAACTCATTCATGGAATGGAAGTCATTACCCCGGTTGAATGTGAAATCCCGTCCTTGAAAATAGCTATTCATGTGTTACCTGATACGACGGAGCTTGAAGAATGTCTAGAAAATTTAGAACATCTTTATGAGCAACATAGAGATGCACTGACAGCAAATCAAGCTCACAAAAATAGGGTCAAAATCCAATATGATAAATCGGTCAAGCCTCGAATTTTCTCTAAGGGGGAACTTGTTTTGCTTTGGGACTAAGACAAAGAACCCCTGGGGGCAGGAAAGTTCAAGTCCATGTGGTTGGGGCCTTATGTCGTGTCAAAGGTCTTAAAGAAGGGTGCATATGAATTGATTGATTTTGATGGGAATAAGCTACCTGAGCCTAGAAATGTGCTCTACCTGAAGAAGTACTATGCTTAGGCTTAGCACTTTTTCTTGTATTTTATTGCATGTATTTTTATGTACACTAGTTCATCGGTTTTTGTTTTTTATAGCATCTACTGGTTGTTCCAGATGTCTTCCAAGAGGTTCGTGGGTTTCGCTGATGGTGCCAGTCTCCACACTTGTAATTTAGCTTTAGCTGCATGGGTCATTTATTCTTCCTCAGGACAGTTAGTTGCCTTAGGAGGTGCTTGCTTAGGTCCTGCTTCTAATAATGTCGCTGAGTATAGGGCTGTAATTGAGCTTCTATGGGATGCTTTGTCACATGGTATCACTCAGCTGGAAGTCTGACTGGACTCTCAATTGGTGGTTTCCCAGCTCAATTGAGCTTATCAGGTGTGGAACCCTATTCTATTATGTCAGTTTATGCAAGTTAGGTTATTGGAAAGAAATTTTGAATTCATTACATTCAATCATATTCCAAGGAATCAAAATTCATTAACTGATGCATACGCTAATTACATCTTGGATTAGCATTTAACACATTTTTCATAAAAATATACAACATACACATAAAAAACATTTGTAAATAACCAACAATATATATATATATATATATATATATATGTGTGTGTGTGTGTGTGTGTGTCTACAGATAGGTCGAGTCTCTGATCCTCAGATCCAGTCATAACTATATAATATACAAAAAATATACAAAATATGGATCAAAGTCCATCAAATGCCATAGATCTAAGCTAGACCACCCTGGTCCCCCCGGTCTCCCTATACTCTGGCTTCTGCAGCCTCTTCGGCTTCAGTAGCCTTAACAACATGTATGTATACTAAAACTTCTCTGGCTACCTGCCTCAAAAGGCGTATCTAGACAAGTGGAACACCCACCACAAACTCCTGCATGATGGCTGGGATGTGCTCAATCCGTAAGGTGGGTACCCTCTGGGTAAGCCTGGCCAGCTTCCCCTCAAGAACCCTAATCATCCCCTGGTCTTCTCGCAAGACATGACGCACATACATGCGTGGATGCCCTTCAGGGAGAACTGGTCAAATATCTGCATTTTGACATGTTTATAAGATTAGAACTCTTATACATATGTATATATCTCTATATTTAAAATTCATAAAAAAATTAAAAACTTGAAAATAAAAATTACCTAACTCTCCCCATGCTCCTCCTGGAGGGAGGACGAGGTCTGGATCACCACGGAAATCCATCCCATCATATGGAAACTGCTCCAGTGCTGGCAACTGTCGCTCCCACCAAAAGTAGAAGTCATCATCATAAAAACTCTGCACTGAGCCACCACCTCCCTGGCAGAGGAAGACATCTCCCCATCTACTCATCCTAGGCTGACGAGGAGAACGAACTGGTAAGGGTACTGCAGGGGTCAATCCCAACACTCTCTCAAAGAAGAAGGCTACTAGTATGCTAGAATATCCAAAATCCTTTCTCCTTCCTCTCTTGCAGTCAAAGAGATGTTTCCTCATAATCGGGATCACTACCGAGCACCAATCATATAGGCCCCCCTGCATACAATCCACTACTAGTCTCATTTGGTTCCGTGTAGCAAGGTGAAGAGAAGATGATCCCACAACCCTCACTATGGTACTTGTCAATACCTGTAGAGGAAGATCATGTATGTGTACAATAGGGATGCAACTCCCTCTCTTTTGTGTGCCTTTTGCACAGTATATGTCAATGTAGTTCTAGACACTTAGAGGGTCACCGCCTTTGCCGGTGCCTTCCAAGTTTACCGGAGCCCCCCGTCGTGATAGACCGGCAATGAAATAGATATCCTTTGAAGTAATCTCCAAAGACTCACCTTGAAGGTCAAACATGCCCAAATCATGATCCCAGTAATTTATCATGAACTCTAGTAGGCAGACATTGGCCCGCATAGGTGATGTACAAAAAAAGTTTAACAACCCACTTGAATGTAAAACATTCACGGCGGGGGCATCTTGGAGTGCTTCTTGATCCCTATCTTCATGTTCACGTTCCCTCCACTCAAGCACCATCTTCAAACCTAGTAAAACAAGCATTGCAAACCTTTAGTTTCATGTAAAATTTCAAAAATTTGACCCTACATGCTTTTTATCCACCTCACATAGCGTACGTGACTGTCTATTTAGGCATGTCGCATACTGTATGTCACTGTCCTTCAGGGCAACCCGTGTTCAGAACACGTGTATGCGAGTTTCCATATAGCGAACCCGCGTACACAACGTTCCTTTGTTGAGGGTGCTCAAAAATATAAAATTAGGGTTCAATTTTGAAATTTTCTAGGATCAAATTGAAGAGCTTGGGGTGTAGTCTTACCTGACACTTGCGGATTTGGAATTGGTCCACCGGATTGTCCACACCGAGCAATTGAAGGTAGAGGTGAAAAACTGTCTTTTATGGCTAAAATCCAAATGGTGAGTTTTATTTATGTTTTTGAACTATTTATAGAAATTATATTTCTCAAGTGGGTTTTTTCCCTATAGTTCATAATTCATCAAACTAATACCATATCTTTTTGCCTTGTAATAGGTTTATCATCGTTACTAAGGTGTTTTTTGCTCATATAGGATGGTGTTTCACCATTTCACATGCATTTTGCATCTATACTTACTCCATCTTATACTTAGTAATCAACATTTTAAATCACGGACTATGGTATTTTTAACCATTAGCTCCTTGTCTTTACCATTGTTCTTCCGTGGATAGGGCCTTCCTCTCATGAGTATCCTCATTTAGAACCTATCTTGTCTTTCGATACTCATGCTGCAGTTGTCTTAGGTACAGGGGAGTCCTTTTAGCTATTTTTCATGTCAAATGGAGCCTCATTTTGGTCTCTTTTTACAAGCTATCCCTTTATAGGACTCCCCGCCTTTATGGAGTTTCTTTAGGCCCAGGTCTAACTCCTTAAAACAGACTTGAATACTGAGTTAAATTGTCCGTTCAAGCTTGTTAAGAATATGTGAATGGTAATCCGCATTGGTGGTAGGTTATCTCTTTCTTGGACCATGCGGAATAATACGAAAAAAGATCACTCTCTTTTCTACGGAATTGAGAAGAGTATTATCAGGCATAGGTTTATCACTTTTATGGACCTGAGGGACTAAATTTACGGAAAAGGAACACCCGGTATGAGCTTAGTTTTCTCTTTTTCGTGCTCTGGACCTAAACATGAAAAATATTCTAAGTTTACTTTATGTCTTTGTCATGCTCATTAAACACTAAGAACAAGGCATCGAGTTTATTGTTGTAAGCCCCATTTCTCGTACTCAAATGGATATTTCCGAGTGATCTTGCTTTCCTTCACACTCGTAAAACTCAAGCTATATGCTGCTCTCAAAGGAGCGTTGGGTAGGTGGTAATTTAACCTTTTTCGGACCTCCCTGACTAAGTACGAAAAATGTTCACCTTTTCTTCTACAGAATTTAAGAGAGTTCTTCTGTGGTATGTTTTATACTTTTCCGGCCTCGGGAGACTAAATTGGACGAAAAAGGACCCCCCTGGAGTCTTCTTTGGAATTTTCAGACTCTCTAAATGTGAAAACACAAACTGAGCATGTACTAGTTCGAGCTCATTAAATCCACGAATCAGTGACACTATTAAGCAATATTCCCTCTTCTCTTCAATCTTGTTAAAAAATGAAGAGAAATCCGAGTTGACTTTCCTGGACTCGTTAAAATTTAACAGGGAAGGTAAGGAAGAAGTTTTATTTTGGTTTTCAGTTAGTGGCAGCATGTCATCCTTGAACATAGCACTCTCTATTTTTTCCGATACTCATGTCTTAGTGTTCACTTTCAGTTCAGCTATTACTTCGAGTTTTTTACTCCTCCTCTTGTTAGTTCTACCTGGGGAATCTGATCATGTCTCCTACATGACAGATAAGTCTAGTTGTTCTATCTATAAAGTTAAAAGCTGCCTTGGTTCATCTCTGTGTCGTGCTCATTGTTCAAGGATTTAACTCAAGGTTTGATCTATATCTCGATCCCATCATTGTCGTATCTATTATCACTTGTGTCTCCCTTCCGTTACCCAGTTCTTAGTCACTCTTGTGATCCGTTGGAAGATCTATTGCCTTCCTTATCACAGTATGGTTTCGCATTGACACTTCTTGACGACGAAGACCTAGAGTTTTGACGACTGTACCTCAGGATTCACTTTCATTATTGGTGAATTCCTTTGCTTCAGTTGTTGATTATCACCTATTGATCGACAATTTGTTGAATCCGCTCCATGTTCGACTCCAATAACATATATTCACATGGCTTGGATTGTACTGGTTCTTTGGGATTGTTTGTGAAGACCTTAGTTTCCTATCGATAGACTAAGTTGCACAAGAATATGTTGTACCTATTTACACAACTTCTAAATATTTTAAGACTCATCATTATTGTATATTGAGGCTTCACTCCACCTTTGTAATATACGTGGTCTTGTACCCATATTATATGATGTACTCAAACTTTGTAAATGAGCTAGTGTTCCAGTATATTGAACATAGCATCTTCAGATATGACTTTTTATATGACATTATTATGTATTTGTTTCAGGTACTACCTCTGCTCCATTGGATTTTTGAGTTCTCCAAAGATAATGATTATAATATATTTCGGCCATCGCTTCCCTCTGACCTCACACATTAGGGGGCATCTGTTATCAACCCAAATGGCACTTCTTCGTCCGAGTGTTGAAACTTCATATGTTGGTACACAAAAGGACACGCATGGATTGAAGGTTTCCTAAACACTATAGATATGCATGACATGAGATGCATTCACTATCCAACCAACTTGCCATTTTACCTTTCTATATGTTGATTTCCGTACGCGACTATCTCCATAGCAACTCACATGCATACGGGACTACCCTCTTTGACAACCCGCGTATTGTACGCGACTATTCTCATTGCAACCCACGTACATATTTGTACGCGGGTTTTCCATATAGCAACTCGCGTGTCATACCCGGGTTGCCAGTATCAATAGTCGCGTACACATCCATTCGACATTAAAAATAATAAAACATGATTAATGGAGATTTGTTGAGCCCTAATCATTAACTATCTCAACTGTCTCAACCTCCTCAACCTTCGAAACTTCTCTATTTCCTAAAGTATAAATAGAGGCCTTGGGGAGGGCATTAATCAATCATACTTGGAGAGCAAAGTTATGCTGGTGGTATATCTTCAGAAGTCTTTGGAGCAGCAGAACTCAGAGTCCTTTGGTTTCATAGGAGTCCTTGTATCAGGTGTTAGGTTGTACACTTATCTCATTCACTATTGTTAATAAAGAGAATTATTCTTCCAACTTTGTGTTGAGTCTCTTTCATGTATCATGTTTGATGAATATTTTTGATTAAGCACTCTATATATTATTCATCTAACTTGTCATATATACATGTATAATATTGTACTTGGAGAATTTGCTCTTTGCAGGTGAAGGAGGTTCATCCTTGAAAGATTTGGAGAGAAGCAGAGTGGGAGAAGAGAAAGCTTGGATCAACCGTCGTTAATCGGGCGAGTCCAACATATCTTCCTATTTCCTTTCTGTAC
Organism: Pseudotsuga menziesii; assembly: GCA_001517045.1. Lineage (NCBI taxonomy): Eukaryota > Viridiplantae > Streptophyta > Pinopsida > Pinales > Pinaceae > Pseudotsuga > Pseudotsuga menziesii. Next base: position 193,665 of record LPNX010221769.1, on the reverse strand, counting down.
TTTAAAGCTGATTGTCTGCAAGTTTTAGAAGTACGTTGGTAACCCCAGACCCTAGGTTACAAGGGTGTTTATTCCTCAACAACAATACTTTCCTCATGCAACTTGAATATGAGTGCTATAACTTATCAATAGAATATTTATCATAGTTTAGTTTGTTTATTATTGTTATAATTACCTACCCAAGTAATCTTGCTATCTATCTCTAGGAGTCTCATCTAAAGAAGTACAATCAAAGGACCAATATGATAATTTAAGTTAAAATTTGGTTAAGAATAGGCCGCAAGAATAGACTAACCTAGAAGGAAGTCTTTACCTTAGTAGTTTTTTAAGATCTCAGCCTTTAGTATTTACCAAATTCCACATAGGCCTCATATAGAGGAGTTATGGAAAGGGTTCTGCCTGTGGGGAAGGAAGGGTAGTGCCGCTCCTTTCCTTAGCGGCACTAAAATCTTCACATACAGCTCAAAAAATGACTTACAACCAATGTACAGCTTTTCTTAGCAATGTACAACTTTATTGCCAAAGATTAAAAATTAAACCCAACACCTACAGAAGTGTTGCAACTTGGATGCTACTGTTAACAAGACTTCCTAGATGGTGTTGCAGCTAGCAACACTTAACACGGTTAATTCAACTAGCTGTGACTACTGAATTCACCTACAACTCACTCACAACTCACGCACATCTCTGTTGCAGCTCACTATTTTTCACTGACTCGATGACCCCTGCGTCCATAAATTTATCAGAAATATTCTACTGAATAAATAAACAAAATTCACACAAGTGAAATCGAGCTGCTAGAGCAAGCTGATATTAAAAAAAATAAAACTAGGTTTTTCAGAAACAAAGTAAAACACATAATTACAGAGGAAAAATTTCAGAGTTTCAACTCTGTTTCAATTACTCTCTGCTGTGCATTTTCACAATACATAATATGATTTACATGCTAGGTATATATAGGATTATGGATAAGACAGTCATTAAATACAAACTGACCCTTCGTTTATACAAAAATAGAATTCTCTATTAATTATTTACAATCTGTTAATGCTATGTTACAGTGTGACATATTTTAGAAGTGCACTGCCTCTTCAAATTTTTGGATGTGCTTTGTTGGCACTGTTATGTTGCATCAAAATTTAATTAATCTTATCTCTGTCATGTAGTGAGGCAGTGTGGCGGTGCTATGATTCTTCAGTGTTGCGGCGGCCACAATCTGGGCGGTGATGCCTCTTCGAGTTTTGTTGCAGTCGGCAGTGGAGTAATTACTGAATTTCCAACATTCTCCCCCTTAATTACTACACTTCAAAAAACAAAATTTTGTAACACTTGATTTCTGTTACAGCTTACAAACCCTAATGTTTTTTCTATGAAGTTCAAACAAATATTTTCCGAATGGTTTTGTAAATAGATCTGCAAACTGATTTCCTGATGTGCAAAATTCCACACTGATTTCATTGTTGTTCATCAGTTCATAGATAAAATGATACCGTGTATCAATATGCTTACTTCTTTTGTGAAAGACGTGATTTCTTGATAGTGCAATAGCTTATTTATTATTACAAAAAATTGGAGTTGGTTCATTTTGTTCATGCTATAACTCAGAAAGAGTTCTTCTTATCCATACCGTTTGACATGCAGTTGTTGTTGCTGCAACATACTCTGCCTCAGTAGAAGATAGTGTCACTATGGGTTGCTTCTTTGATTCCCATTCTACTGATCTCGATCCAAAACTGAACACATATCCACATGTGCTCTTTCTATCATCAATAGAACTTGCAAAATCATCGTGAGTGTATCCAATCAACTTATAATTTGAATTAGATGTATACTGGATACCAAAATTTGTTGTTTCGGAAATATATCTTAGGATTCTCTTTCCATCTTTCCAGTGGGTATTCTTCGGCAATTCCATAAACCTTGAAATCAAACTTACTGCAAACATTATATCAAGTCTTGTTGTAGTTAAGTACATGAGACTTCCAACCAGTCTCTTATACATCGTTGGATCAACTTTTGACCCATCATCATCCTTACTGAGTTTTGTGCCAGTTTCTATTGGAGTTACAGCTGGCTTACAATTCAACATTCTGAATCGTTTCAATACATCATTTGCATATTTAGATTGGCATATAAAAATACCATCTTCAGATTGAATGAATTCAATACCAAGGAAATATTTCATCATTCCTAAATGAGTCATCTCAAATTATGTTTTGATGGCTTTCTTGAACGCATCTACAGAAATATCTCTAGTGAATATCAAATCATCCACACATAAGCAAACAATTAGTATTTTACCTTCTTGATTTACCTTTGTATACAACGTGCGGTTCACTTGGACTTCTGCTGAATCCTTCACCATTCAAATATTCATCAATTCTACTGTACCATACTTTGGGTGCCTACTTCAATCCATACAATGCTTTCTTCAATCTGTAGACCTTGTATTTTTGTCCATCAACCTCATATCCTGGAGGTTGTCTCACATAAACCTCTTCTTCTAAAGATCCATTAAAAAATGCAGACATTACATCCTTTTGATGTACATACCATTTATTATGAGAAGCAATAGATAATACCATCCTTACCGTATCAAGTCTGGCTACAGGTGGAAATGTCTCATTATAATCAATTCCATGTTGTTGACTAAAACCATGAGCTACAAGTCTTGCTTTATATTTTTCAACATCACCATCAACTTTTAACTTAGTTTTATAAATCCATTTGACACCAATACAATTTTTATCTTCAGGAAAATCTACAAGATTCTAAGTATTATTTATTTCTATGGAATCAATTTCTTCATCCATTGCTTTTATCCAAACATCCTTTTTAACAGCTTCATCAAAATCTATAGGATCACATACTATAAATGCAAAATTTGAAACTTGATCTACCTCTTCATTTTGATCATACAATTCTCTTAAACTTCTAGTCTTCTGACCTCTGACTCTGTTTCTTAATGATGCCAATGTAGGATTTGATTCATTGCTTACCTCTAATACTATTCTTTGTCATCCACCTACACTTGATGGTTCACCATGTTCATGAATTTTGGGTGTTCTGGCAGGTGTCCTTACTACTGGTGTAAGTGGATTTGACTATCCTCCATTTGTGCCATGTTCATCTTCTTCATCATATGCGTGAGGTGTTACAGCTTCCTCACCAACTAATTTATCAATGCTCCCATCCGATGCTTCTTCTTCTTTAAACACTACATCTCTACTTATGACATACTTATTGGTGATGGGATTATAAATTATATATGATTTATATTCTTCACTATATCCAACAAAAATACATTTATGACTTATGTCATCTAACTTTCTTCTCATTTCTTCAGGTACATGTGCATAAGCTACACAACCAAAAATTCTTAAATGAGATATGCTGCTACACTTACCACTCCAAGATTGTTGAGGAACTTGATCCTTCACGCTTTTTGTTGGGCTTCTATTCAAAATGCATACTGAACAAGTAACAAGGTCTCCCCAATATTCATTTGAAAGATGCTTCTCCTTCATCATACTTCGAGCCATGTTCATAATGCTTCGATTCTTCCTTTCTGCTACATTGTTTTGCTATGGAGTGTAGCGTGCAGTAAACTGCCTTTTAATTCCATAATATTTACAAAATTCCACAAATTCATTTGAGATATACTCACCTCCTCCATCTAATCTCAAGATTTTAATAAATCTGTTACTCTCTTTTTCATCCATAGCTTTAAAAATTTTAAACACATCAAATGCTTGAGATTTTTGTTTCAACAAATACACACAAGTTTTTCGACTGTAACCATCAATGAAAGACATAAAATAAAAATTACCAGTCAAAGAAGGTGTTTTTGTAATATCCCTCTTCAATGCCTTTGAACATTTTGTAAATTCTGATTTTCTATTGTACTTATTTTCTGGTGAGGAGCTCAAGGCCAAGGCCCCACCAATAAAAGCTTGTATGTTAGGTGAGGAATTCCCTAAGTTATAGAACTAGAAGACTTCAGACCTTGACACAACTTAAACAACTGGCAACTGAACCCACTAGGGAAGGTAAAATGGTGTATGGGTCTTTGGGAATTGGAAGAAGAGTAAACGTCTTCCTTAAATGACATAAGGTCTTAATTGTTGTCCTGGGTCGAAGTAAGCCTAAGTGGAATAACTTACCTTCTGGGTCTTTAGAGATAATATCCGCACCTACCAGGATACCTGTTTCTCTAAAACTTATCCCGACTCAGACACCATAACTTGGTACTTAACCCTAATATGATTAAGTTGGGATAGAAGGAGTTGCACTCGGTTTAGCATCGACATAGAAGATTATAGGAGTTAAAAAGATGTATAAATTAATAAAAGGGACTATAGGTCATAGCTCCCTTGAAAATAAAAAGGAACATATCGTCTTCACCATACCTCTTCTAAGTAAGTTTGGTGACATACCATCTACCGAGACTAATTTTATAGAGACTTGTATTATACTTGACATATATTTGATTAATATATGAAGAGTAGGTGTGCATATACATATATTGAATGTTGATAGGGAAATGTCGTGGGCATGATGAGTAAAATGGTTTAAATTAGATTTCCTTAAGGACCCTAATCATCACAACAACCAGAATCATCCAAAACTCAGGAAGAAATCCTTTGTATAAATTAAAGGGTGATTACAGAAAATCATGTATATATATATATATATATATACCGTTAAGAAAAGAATATTTTCTTTCTACGACGAATAAGAAGTAATTGATTTAAAATACTCATATTTTTTCCTTACCTATCACAAATTGGGAAAAATAAAGTATAAATATGTTTTAGAGGCTAAAAGTCTGGTGGTAGGTTGGACACATGGCCTGGAGGTAGTTAATTAACTGCGAGATTTACTCCGAAATTGATGGAGAACTTCCTCAGCACAAATAATGGCAGAGTTACTGCCTTGACTTGTGGGAATTGGGCGCACAAGTGGGAGAAGAACGTTTCCCTTCTCTTTTTATAGGGTATGAAATTCATTATTGAAAAAAGGAAAAAAATGCGAGAGGAGAGTATAGGAAGATCTGCACGACCTTCCAACCTCTGCAACTTCTGCGGCCTCGGGAAATCGGATCGATGGGGATTGTTAACCTCTGTCAAGGTATACGATGGGAGTTACCCAAGGTATGACCTTTAGAAGACCATGTGTTAATATGATGCTCAAATCATTTCTTTTTGCATGTTATGATCAATTTAATTCTCCAGCGATTTGCCCTAGGGTGTGTAAGAATGCATTTTGGTTTTGTACGCTCATATTGCTTTGCTTTTAAACTGGCCTAGTTTACCAGATGAATTAACTAGAAAAAAATCTAGGATGCTTCCTACGGTGACCTCCAACAATTATCTAGTTCTGTTCTTTTTCCCTTAAGACCGATCTAAGAAAAAGAGTAGCGACCTCTCCCAGAAATACCGCGCTAGTTTCAATGTCTGTAGCACAATCTTTCATGACCGCACTTGTATGTTTAGGAAACGGGTCAAGGGTCTGATTGTAATTGATTGCGCGTTTTAAATCCATGGAGTATGCATTTGCGCCCATGTGAACCCGGTAATGCTCTTCCATTCCGAGTTTCTGTGTCATATGGCGAGGTCTGCGTATGGTTGATTCAATCTCCATACTGACTGCGAACTTCTAAGTCGAAAGTTGAGTCATGTCATTCATGGTGTGAGGTTGGTACAAATATTCCAGTCCGAAAGATATTCCTGGAAGGAGGATTTTCATACGATTGTATCGATGGCTGGGAAATCATAACAAACGCCCTTAGTAGGAAGAAGAGAAAATAGATAGCTCAGAACTGTATAAGAGTAGGGTAAAATAAGATTGTACACAAAGTATTATAAGTATGGCCATACCTTCAAGGAAAGGATCACGATAAAGTATATATATACTTATATATGTAGAGTGTCTTTAGATGTTTAGAACTTCTTATTTTACTCCGTCATGTTGAGGATATTGTCTCATGTGAAAATTTTTCAAATAAGAAGAGTAAAACCTTTTAGTCAAACATGAAACGTAAGGCTAGATGCTTAGTTATGTTGAGGAGTTCGTTGCTCATTATGTAACCTGAACTTGGGGTAAGGTGGTTTCCCCTAAAGTCAGGTAGGTTTATGCACTAAGCCCAGAGGGTGTCTATATTTTAAGGAACACTATATGGAGGTAAATTATTTGCATAGAGTGCTTCTAAAGCATTTGAAAAGATGGGAAAACCCGCATACTTGGTTTTGATTATATTACAGTTTATGTATTTACCAGCTAAGACATAGACCTAACCCTCGATAAGGTAATGTGGGTGATATTAAATAGGGGATAAGTGGAAGGGGAGATTTAGCCTTGATCTGAACAAGAGTACATATCTTATTTTGTTTTACTAACACAAGGAGTTAAGGTTTTATCCACCGCAGTGCAATGAATTTCTTAATCAAGAGATTTTCTAGCTAGGTTCGTAATTGGCTTAGAGATACTCTCAGTAAAAAAATTATGCAAGAAGAGAAGAAAGAAAAGACAACCAAGTGTTGTTGTGGAAATTGTAACCCCTTATTATAATATAGGTCACTTGAGGTGACAGGTTTTTTGGACGTAACCCAAGGATTGGGTGAACCACGTACATTTGTCTCTATTTTGTGTCATGATGTATTCTCTTTTTGTACATGCCTTTGAAGTATTTTCATCTTATGTCCTTTCATGATTTTTATTCATATACTCCCTTCTCTTGATAGCAATGGTGATGACTGTGAAGTATGAATGGTTACAGCATGTTAGATAAAGAAAGTAAAAGAAAGATCGTTGGTTAAGGGTCTTGCAGAATATATTAATTAGTATAATATTGTGGATCATAGGCAGGAATGCAATAGTAGACTTTAATCAAGTATGCTTATGATATTCCAGATATGTATATAAAGGAAGTTGTTTTATTGCTTCATTGAGTTGGGGTCCGTTACACTTCCTATGTAGGAAACTAAAAGACCTGATAAGGCATCGTATTTATTTGTAATGATTGTAAACTTTCAAGAGTAAGGTTTTGGTGTCTCTCTTGTTTCTTGTGTCTCATTAATTTCCTCATATTATTGTGTGCACTTATGACATTGTTCTGAGAAATGATCACTTATTTAAAAAGGGATAATCAAGGAAAAGTTACGGTTACCTTGTCCGCACACTAGATTTGTTTTAAGGACACTCTAAGAATAAAATGGTTGCATAATGTGCCTCTTAGGTTATAATGATAATGTACTGGAATTACATTAGGATGACTGATGTATCAATGATGGAATATTATAGAGATGTGCTAATAGTAGGAATAATGCCTCTTATGTTTCATTGGTGAATATTAAAATGGTTAGTCCTTTAAAAGTTTAAACAAAGTTTCTTTTGCTTAAGGTGATGGTAGTAGATACCTTACGGATAAAGATCAATGGTTGAAATAAGTGGAATTAATCACTTAAGAGTCCCATTTGTTAGCCGCAAGTCAATTATGATGAAATATGGTTAAAGCAACTGGAGTAGGTATTCAAATGATAGTTGGAAGATGCATATGAAGGGTTCTCTATTGAGATTAGACCTTTCGACCACAAAGTTTATGTTGTTATTGGTATTTGTGGCATAAATGGGGATGCATTGTATCATAATTCGAGGGTAAGGCCTTCCTTGGAAAACTACTAATCTAAAGAAAGATGATAATGCATAAAAGACTCTGCCATAGATTTAGGATTTATATATTGTGTCCTAAATAATTAACTAGGTTGTAGGTGCATCTTGATATTAAGAATGAACTCAGAGGAACAACAGTGTGTACCGAAAGTACGAGTCATTTAATTTTTTTTGAAATTTTACATTTGTTAAATCTTGGGGATGTTACAGTTTCCATCGGTCCACACAAATCTGTGAGTACCAGCTCCAATGGTTCTTTTGCTCTGTTTGAGACTCCTGAAATAAATTTCTCTCTATGATGCTTTCCCAATATGCAACTCTCACATGAACCTACTCACTGCTCAATACTCGACAATCCTTTTACCATCTTCTTCTTCTGTAGCAATTCTAAACCACCAAAATGTAAATGGTCATATCTCAAATTCCATAACCATGATTGATCTAAACTCTTAGTTTTATAAGCATTCAAAGAGTTAGTCAAATCATTTCTCATAGTCAGCAGAAACATTTTATTCTTTGTTATCTCTACTCTCACAATAAACTGTTTACTTGGATATTTATCATAAATAGTGCATACCTTTTTCTTAAAGAATACTCTGTACTCTTTCTCCAACAATTCTCCAACACTCAATAAATTACACATCAAACCACTACCATAATAAACATCATGAATTGTTCTTCTTTTACCATCTTTTGCATACACAGCAATCACACCTTTACCATTAAATTTTACCTTACATTCATTAACCAACTTTACTTCAGACTGAATACTTGTATCTAGACTTGAAAATAATTCCTTATTTTCAGTCATGTGGTTGCTGCATGCGCTGTCCAAAAACCATATATCTTTTGAACTTTCCTGGGTGACATTACAAGTCAAAAACATAGGCTACTCTTCATTTTCAATCTCCTATGTCATGTGTGTAGAGAAATTGCTAGCATCTTCTTGCTTCTTCCAACACTTGTTAGCAAAATGCCCAAATTTCTTACAACAAAAACATTGAACTTTAGATTTATCATACCTTTGATTTCTTGACTATATTGCTTTGCTACTGCTCCCCCTTATGCTAGGAATATTCTGTTGTAACTTCTCTTCATTTCAGAATCATTTCTATTGTCACTATGAGAAGCACTTCATCCTCCTCTTCCTATGTTACTAGCTCTTACTCTGCCTCTACCTTTAGTGACATTTAACTGATATTTAAAAGATTTCTCTAATGAAGTATCATCGTACGTGTTCATTCTTGATTCATAAGCAAGCAATGAACCAGTCAGCTCATCGATGTGCATCTACTAAGATTTTTAAATTCTTCAATTGGAATAACCACTGCTTCGAACTTCTTTGGCAAATATCTCAACAATTTTTCAATCACACACTAATCTAGAAGGTCTTCACCTACTGCCTTAGCTGGTTTACAACACTCGTGACTTGTGTCATTAAATTATCAACAGTCTCACTGTCTTTCATCTTCAGATTCTCAAAGTCTCTTCTTAAATTCTGCAACTTAACATTCTTCACCTTGGTCACACCTTGATAGCAGGTTTCAAGAGTGTCCCAAGCTTTCTTTGAAGACTCAGCACTTGATATCTTCAGAAAAATAGATTCACTCAGGCCTTGTTGAATAATACCAAGAGATTTATTATCCTTGTTTCGATTTTCCTTCAATAAAACACGCTCAACATTTGACAGAGCCAACTCAATTGCTTGATCAGCTGGTTCGGGATAGCCAACTGTAACAAACTCCCAAATATCCTGAGCATGCACGATAGTTCTCATTTTAATAAACTATGTGTCGTAATTTCTTTAAGATAACACTGGAATTTGTGGCTGCACTACACTACTGTTAGTAGCCATTTCAATTAAATTCCAAAAACAAATGAGCAATAAAACTCAACTAGGTTCCTAGACACGAAAGAAAAACTTAACCACGCTCTGATACCACTGTGGGGAACGAAAGGGAGTGCCGCTCCTTTCCTTAGTAGCACTAAAAGCTTCATGTACAGCTCAAAAAATGACTTACAACCAATGTATAGATTTTCTCAGCAATGTACAACTTTACTAATAGAGCTTAAAAATTCAACCAAACACCTACAGAAGTGTTGCAGCTTGGATTCTACTGCTAGCAGGACTTCCTAGATGGTGTTGCAACTAGATGTTACAACTAGCAACACTTAACATGCTTAATTCAACTAGCTGTCACTGCCGACATCACCTACATCTCACGCACAGCTCTGTTGCAGCTCACTATTTTTCACTCACTAGATGACCCATGTGTCTAGAAACTTATCAAAAATACTCTACTGAATAAATAAACAACATTCACACAAGTGAACTCGAGGTGCTACAACAAGCTGATATTAAAAAAAATAAAACTGAGTTTTCAGAAATAGAGTAAAACATAGAATTACACACGAAAAATTTCAAAGTTTCAACTCTGTTTCAATTACTCTCTGTTGTACATTTTCAACGTACATAATATAATTTACAGGCTAGGTATATATAGGATTATGGCTAAGTCGGTCATTAAATACAAACTGGCCCTTCGTTTATACAAAAACGGAATTCTCTATTAATGATTTACAATCTGTTAATGCTTTATTACAGTGTGACATATTTGAGAAGTGCATTGCCTCTTCAGATTTTTGGATTTCTTTGCTGGCTTTTAATGCTTTGTTACGCTGCCTCTTTAGATTTTTGGATGTGCTTTACTCGCACTGTTCTGTTGCATCAAAATTTAATTAATCTTATTTTTGTCATGTAGTGAGGTAGTGTGGCCATGCTATGACTCTTCAGTGTTTCGGCGGTTTCGGCGGCCACAATCTTGGTGGTGATGCCTCTTCGAGTTTTGTTGTTGCCGGCGGTGGAATAATTACTGAATTTCCAACACTCCCTACCATAGTTTATTGTCATTCTTTATTAACCACTTTTTCCTTCTTTAGAAAAAGAGTTTATCTGCACTTGCTTTCCAATCTCGCAGTCCACACTAATAACGTTGTTACATCAGAGCAAAGCTAAGTAGTTTCTTAAAAGAATCATAGAAGCAATGTCAATAGATTACGACTGCAAACTATTCAAGAATAGCTATCAGTTACTGCGCATAGGATTATTCACTTCCACCCTAGGTATTACGGACTTTAAAACCTTAAAAAATGGATCAAGACAGGGTGAGACCCGATCCTGTATTTTGTTTAGATCACTACAAACCAGACCTATAGAATGGGAAAAGAAGTAGAATAACTAATAAATACAGTAGAATAACAAAAGCTATGAGCTATTTGTGAAAGTGAAAGTATGGAGAACCAGGCAAGACTAATGTAATAAGACAAAGTATTATCGGAGCTATTCTCTAGATCGTTGATATCCAAGATCAAGCAATGATAAAACAATAGAACCTCATTTAATGCAAGAATACAAGATTAATTGGGGAACACACAATAGGCACCAAACATGCATCAACTATTATACCACTAACTTAATGACATAAAGATAGTTCGGCATTGACCTTATACTGGCTTTGCAATTAATCCAGAGTTGTAAGGTGTAGATAGTCTTAGATATCGATCGATTAGAAAGTATTTGGATATACTAGCACCATATTTAGCATGTTCCATATCGATCATTAAGTTTTTACATATAATAGCACCATATTTAACATGCTCTATATTTTTTTACTTGGAATTCATGAATGATTGTAGGCTATTTCAAGCATGGGAGAATGACTGATGCACACTGATTGTTTGATAGAATTCTTGACTAAAATCTCATTTCATGGACCGCTATGGTTTTTAAGTATTCACCATATATAAAGTATTCTAATGAATTTTAATCAATGTACATCTATACACTCATTGTATAATTCACTCTGCAACTTCGTGAACCTCATTTTGTGTCTTCTTTATCATGATCACTTGAATTTACTCTTCTCAACATCCCCGCTTTATGCAATCTATGTACAGGAATTAACTTGACTCGACAACTTTAGGTATTCTGATCTGTAAGTAATGAGCAAGAGACCCGAACAAAGGGTATCTCTCTTTTGTGATCAAGAGACCAGAGGAAAGCGTATCTCTCTTTTGAAAAGTAGAGTGTAAACCTCAACGAATTGTGATTGGTACATATTACTCCAAGAAGTTGGCTAAAAACACAAAGATTTGTATTTTCTCACTCGAATCGAGTAAATCCAGTAATTTAAGGAAGAAATTCTAACTCTGCTCTATTTTTTTTGAGCATTTTGATCAGTTTAAAATGTGCTAAAACATCTATGACAAAGTTCCATAAATAAAACTCTGCCTCCCGTAAAATTTTGACCAAAACTTTGTCAAGCATAGCACCCAGAAAAAATGCAAATCTTTGTGTTTTTATCTCTATGTCTTACCCTACAATTAACAAATCTAAATATACTGAAAGCCAATAACAAGTTAGAAAATTATTAAAAAATAAATAAAAATAAAACTAGCTTACGCATAGAGTTTAATAGAGATAAATGTTGAAGAGATAGTTATAGAATACAAGAAAATTTTAAATTTATTTTTTATTCCTCACATCCTTCTACTTAACGGGTTCAATTGTGAGTAACTCATGCCTAGCTAAATTTATCATTTAAATTTTTATTGCTATCAATTTATCAACTATCTTTTATTTCTTATATTATTTTTCTCTTTTTGTCACATTATTCTAGTTATGTTCCATTAGCTATCCATTCATGAGCTATGACTTATCCATGCATTGTTGCTACCTGTTACCCACTAATCAACTAGCTACATAAAATCAATATTGAAGGTACACTTGTCTAATACTCATACCATACCTAAATGAAAAAGAATAAACCATAGTCCATCTCAAATATCAAATAAAAACTCTTGATCACAACTTTAGAAATTAGAAAAAATGGCATATATAGTAGGGCAGCCTAATGCCTGGTCACTATATGCACACAGACAATAAAAAAAAAGTTATCAAAAGGTGCAACTCTCCATGGAAACGCATAATTTGTGATATAAAAGAGTGGAAGAATACACAAAAAGGAAAATAAAAATAAAAAGATATTCTAAACATAAACTTATTAAATCTCTTACGCTTATTCAGAGATAATCATCCATTACCTATGGCTAACGGAGCAGAGGAGCTCAGTGACAACCTGGTTACATTACAGAGCTCAGATGGCAAAGTGTTCGAGTTGGAGAAGGCTGTGGCATTGAAGTCCAATGTACTGAAGATGACACTTGATGGTGTGAAGGCCAAGACACCCATTCCTCTCAAAAACGTTTCCAGCAACATCTTAAAAATGGTGATCGATTACAGCGAATACCATCATAAGCTACATCATTCTCTGGATGCAGTCACAAAATGGGATGCCGAGTTTGTCAAACCCCTTGTGGATGATGTATCCACACTTTTACAACTTACGATGGCTGCCCATTACCTTCATATCGAGAGCTTACTGGACTTGACCGCTGAAGCTATTGCTGGCATGTTTATTGGTAAAACTCTCGAAGAGATTCGCAAGACTTTCAACATTGTCAACGATTTTTCACCGGAAGAGGAGGCTCAGATCAGGCTTGAACATCAATTGCATTAACAATATATATAAAAGTTTGCTCCCGAACACATCAATAGATTAACTAGTTTAACTCAATGATTTAGAAACTAGCACAGCTCTATCCAAGGTTCCACACAATTATTAAAAAATGTGAAATTGACTTAGTTTATATATTTTTAATTAAATACAAAGAGAGTTATATAAATTGCTCCTTTTGTTTACTACTATCGTCTTGGATCTCCCTCTGTCAATTATTTGGGCAACCGTTGATGTCGTTCAAATGGTGTAGGTAAGAGGGTTTACTATTGTCATTGAGATTTGGAATGAGTACTGGATGAAACGGGAACAACCACAATAGTAATTACCAAAGCTGACAAGCAACATAACAATGTAAATTACTGTGTTAAACATAAGAACATCTTACCATACTTGAATACTATGATTTAAAATATCTAATAGCAATGTAAATTACTGTGTTAAACATAAGAACATCTTTAATAATCAAACAACATGACAAATTTAGAATAACATATACCCCTTTATCAAGAATTAACATAACATTTGCTAATCATATAAGTTTTGTTTGTCATCATTATTTGTCAAAGTAATATAAGTCCACCTAGTGTTTATGTATAACTATTTATTTCTATTAATACAAGATATTTTAAATATTATACAACAAAATAAATATATAAGGCCACGGCATTGTTTAATGTATAACTATTTATTTCTGTTAATACAAGATATTTTAAACATTATACAATAAAATAAAGATATAAAGCCACAACATTTATTTATTTAAAGCATAACAATAGTATTGATAAGTTATTTGGTTTATTCATTATTGGAATACAGATTTTATTGACTATTTTATAATTAACTATAAAATTAACATAATCAACTAAAAATGCTATGGATCCATCTAAACAAACTATTATCCCATCATTCAAGTTATAAGACTCAAAGAAATATTCATTGCCAAACTTTTACAAAGCCACTTATAACGTATACCTATGTGCTTGGAATTACACAAGGAAAATGATATCAAATAAAATCATAACAAAAAATCATTTAAACTACATAAATATTTTACGTCAAACTGTACTTATTTATCTTATATGGATTGTAAACTTGATCGAGAATAGAAAATGTAAAACACTTATTTTGGTTATAAAAGACTTTCCACCCAACTTTATTTATCCTTCATTCCATCAACGTAGAGTCAATCCCCAAGGTGGGCTCAAGCCGAGAAATAATTATCCATCAATAAGTAAATTGTACTCACAAGTCGAGAAATAATTATCCATCAATAACTCTCCACTCAAAATTTAAATAGCAAACCATTTTCAGTGCTGGGCATGGGATTTGCCTAGCCTTTACAAGGTATCAAAACATTTTCACTACCTCGCACCAGATCTACCCATTAAAGGCCAAGCTTTACCCAACATTAAGCTTTAAATTTATTTTACAATCCAAAACGTTTTTCGAAGGCTAACGTTATACATTTTATACCCTAACGTTTTTGGAAGGCCAACGTTATACACTTTATACCCTAACAAATGCATCATTTTTCATGTATATATGTAATAAGGATAAACATTATTTAAGTATATTAGAAGGAATTCAAAGTTATAAGTTATGTTAGGTATAGATACACATTTATGGTTATGTTAAATGTTTTTACTCATTGGCTAAGTAATAAAAAGAGAATCAAGCCACATTCTAATAGAGAAAAAAGATAAATGTAGTGCTCTTCCTACCTGACATACCACTGGGTCCATCATATATAGTGCTTTGCCTACCCGACATAGCATTGGGTCCATTTCTCCATGTTGTTGATCTCTTTGTTAAGCTCATTCTTAGATGGGTTTTTTTTTTTTTTTTGAAATCAAGATCTTTCTAATCATATTTACAGGTTTCCTCCTTTCTTCCACCTTATTCCACCACCTCCCCCCAAACACTCCATTCACCTACCCCTTTAAGTTTTTGTTGTTGGTAAATTATTATAATCATGAATATACATTTATTTATTCACTTGTCGTTCTTTCAAGCATCACCTTAGTTAAATCTATTTAAGTTGAATGGAATAAGTTAGTTGTATAGCATTTAATTATGCTTGAAATGTTCACTACAAGTCCCTCACATAATCGTGGGTTAATGGCTAGTCCTATTCGAATCAATTATGTTGAATAAAATAATAATTTATTAATTATCTTGTTTGACCCTTCAAGTTTCGTAAAGGTGGGTATCTTAGTTGTCTTACTCGATTTGGAATATAATGTTAGTAATCACATTAACAAGTATTATTGCGCCGAGAGGCGCTCTACAGCCCAGTATGGGGTAGATCTTGTAACGTTACGTAACGTTGTAACGTTACGTAACATTACATAATGTTATGTCGGCTATAAAAAAAATAGAACATAATGTTATGTCGGCTATACAAAAAACACAATATGGGGGAGATGTTGTAATGTTTTTACTTAACAAAATAATAAAAAATGTTGGCCTTGCACATGGTTTTAAAACCATAAACCATATGGTTTTAAAACCATAAACCATGTCCATGGTTTTAAAACCATGTACACATGGTTTGCACATGGTTTTTATGCACATGGTTTTAAAACCATGCACATATGTAATAAATGTCGGCCAGAAAAAAACCTAATATGGGGGAGATGTTGTAATGTTTTTACTTAACAAAATAATAAAAAATATTATATGTGGACCTTAAATAAAAATATGTGTCTTTTGGTTTGAATCAAATCAATGGATACCTACAAAGAGATTTGATCCCTCTCGGCGCTTGATAGAGCCTAGGATTTGGATCTACGCTGGTCATAAAAGCAATCATGGCATAGCTTGATGGTTACATTCCATAGTTTATTATATATGTTTAACTTACACGGAATGATTCGGTCTACTTGATTAATAATTATTTTACTCAAGTTATTTCCACTTTGGTTTAATTAAACAATTCACTATGTTTACCACAAGAACATAATAATCATACTAGTAATAATAATAATTGTTTAATTAAACAATTAACTATGTTTACCACTAGAGGCACTATTATAATTAATAATAATAATAATAATAATAATAATAATAATTATTATTATTATTATAAATAAAGACATTTTATAGTTATTTGTTTTTAATGACATTTATCATAGTCATCAACATGTTATCTATAGATTCATAATTAAAGCACCCTTAAGGGTTTAAACATCCGTGACAATTTTGCTAATGTCTATGAACAATGTTTAAGTCTACTCACGACAACTTTCTGCCAATAATTCTAATTGACGACACTTTCAATCAATTACTTATTACAGTGTTCACCTATCATTAATGAATACGTTAATTGACTTGTTTCACACATATCCATTAACTTAACATTCATTATTTGACTAACATATTTACCTATGACAACCGATGCCATTATTCACCCTGTTAAGTATTTGTATATCGATATTGGTATACTGTGCAAAGTGTGCATGCGTATATCGTAGATGTACTATAAGAAAACATCATATGTCCTCTCTCTCTCTCTATATATATGACAAAATTAGAATGGTCCACAGTGATAGAGCATTCATGGATACAAGACATAACAATCACAAATATCTAACCAAATTAACATACAAACGTGTAATCTTTTCAGCATCATCAATCATTAATCATTAACCGATTAAGTTATAACATCGTTGTATTTTCAGATTCATTACTTAATCAATTATTTTCAAGGAAGAGATACCTACTACTACTAATTTTGGTGTCGTAGATCACCCCCACAGTACTAGCTATCACATCCTCCCATCCTAACCTACGTATGCACCCTCCCTATCCTTTCTTTGCTAGTATAGAAGTGGGTGTCGGCTTCACCGACGTGGCCACATAAGAACCTCAGAGCGATATCATCAGATGAATAATGGAAGAAGACTCTCCTAGAAGGCATCTGATTGATGTCATCACAACAACTCAGGGAGCATGTCTCAACACGACCCTCCCATGACGTCGGGTATCATAGAAACATACAATGGAACATATTCATTCCTCTCAATATCTTGGGTCTATACCCTATCAAAATCATATTGTGCTACTATCGAGAATATTGATCTGTCTTTGTATCATCAACTTTGGTAAACAAGGCTCTTTTGCAAAAATAGGTACTATACCACACTTCATATAAAGTATTGAGTTATGACGTGGCCCATGTGTCCTGTGAATTAGTACTTTGAAAAAAAATCACACATTCATAACAAGCATTTCCACTTGATCATCGCTTGATCCATATTATCATCATTATTTCATTTCACATAACCACTTTATTTAATTGCAACTACACCTGACATATGGGCACTCGCATGAAGTTGGTTCCACCTTTTAGTGCCACTTAAGAAATCAGAAACGCACTTCCGAAGTGCAACTCAAGAACACATATGCGTTATTGATGGTACGTTCGGGATAACCTGAGCCCAAACACAAGGCTAAGGTTCGTAAGGAAGTATTGCATATGCGTTTTGTAAAAGTTAAATATTGCATATGCGATATATATCACATATGCTGTTTTGTTTTTTTTAGTTATCAATATCGCATATGCGATATATATCACATGTATACACTTTCTTAGTAGTATTATATCAAAAGTTTATGAATGCATGAGGGAAAGCCACTGATGTGAGGATAAGGTGAAGGTAGATCCAATTTACCTTTCTAAGTTCCTTCAAAAGCTATTTTTTTACCATAAAAGAAGGTTGAGATTTGGATTTTATGGAGTATGAATCTTCTTTAGCAACCCCAACTTCTTAAGGGATAATTCTTCGGTCTAGGAATCTGAACTGTTCGAAGGAAACATTTGAATAAAGGACTGGTTTGACTAAACGATCAATACTTTCATAGATGACCTTGTAATTGTAGTCACATATGGATATGGGTTAATATTGGTCAATCCCTAAAGGTGTTTCATTCTTCAGAATATTTGCAATAAAACCTGAGTTCAAGGGTAGATGAATCTTACGTGTGATCCTTGATTCTTCAACAACTTTTACTAGATCGTCAGCCATAAGATCCAACAAATGGATGAAAAGTTCATAGGTCTATCCATCAAGTCCCAAAGACTTTCCTACTTGAAAGGAGAGTACAATACTGTGAAATTTATATTTTGAGACATATTTTTCTATTTCTTATCACTCGTATGGGGTTATATTATTATCAAAGAGAGAAGATATTTCCATAATTTCCTTAATGTTCTCTCTCGGGATATCTAAATATAAATATTTATAATTATGGAAAAATTCTTTAGGAATAGAGGAGAAATATTGGAATTCTTCTCCTTGATTATTTTGGACATTCCATACTGTATTCTCCTACCATTTCCCTGATGTGAAAAAAATGTGTATTGTTTTCTCCTTCTAAGAGCCAAATGACTCTTCTCTTTATTCTCCATTTTGCATCCATCAAAGAAAAGAAACTAGATTTTTATTACTCCATAATGATGAGTTCATCCAAGGTTTCTTATTCCACTTAGGCATTGGTTAGGTATGCAATGTTCCTCAATATTTGGTCCTCGATGGTTAAGATGTTTCTCTCATAGTTGTGGAAAGTATTATTTTCCGAACTCTTTGTAAGATCATTGTTGTTTATTATGTTCAGTTGGAAGGATATCATGGTCTCATTCTAATGAGAAAGTGAACATGGAGACCAGTGATTGGAGATAATATGTTTAAAAGCTTCATATAAGAGAAATGAGATTTGAATTTAAATTTAGGCAGTGCATTAGTGACCGTAACCACGATTCCAGGTAGAATCATGTAATGATGAGATATGGTTTATTTTATAGATTCATATTTCTATGCTCGCAGGTGCTATATATCGCAGGTGCGATATATCGCATATGCAATATTGAAAACTAAAAAAAACAAAACAGAGGCCATGGGCCTCAAATATCATTTGCACAGTCACAGATCGGGAGAGTGATAAAGCGCGTGGGCGAAAAAACGCATAGGCAATTTGTGTTTTAGCTTTTGGAGGTTGAGTTGGAGGTGGGTAGGATCCAATGGCAGGTAAATTCTCTTATCCATGTCAATTAGTCTTCAATTTTTTATTATTTTTCTTAATTTCATAGTTTTTTTAATTATTTAAAACAAATTTAATAAAAAAAATTGAATAAATTCAAAGAATGATTAAGTAAAACAACTTGTATTTTTTTGTTTAAATCTTAATAGATAACAGAAATGAACAAGACAATGTGGAAAACCCACCCTCTAATAACCTAGAACCTAACCCAAACATGAACCCAAACCCAAACCCGTAGGGGGAACAAGATCGAAACTCATAGATTATTGTGCGTTTGGCGTCATTGAGGCGCCTTAGCTCATCTATTAGAGGGGGGGATCATTTGAGATAGTCTTTAGCCGATGCATTGGACACAATAACAAACACAATTGCCAATGCCCAAGGAGCTCCGTACAACATTAGCTCATACAGAGAATCCGGGAGGGAATACTACTCCGATGGATTGAGTTATAAAGACACCAAAGACCTTAAAATTACAAAAGACCAATTATTTTCATTATTCCAAGACCCTAGCATCAGATTGGTTCCACCCACCAGTCGAGCACACATTTCCATAGACTGGTGCATTGAACAAAATATAAAGGCCAATTGGATGGATCGTTGGTATATGGTCTTCGATGAAGACCCTCATGGGAATAGGGACATCCCATTTTATTTCCTTACGAAGTTGTATGCAGAATTCATCCTAGGGAAACATGTTAACCACTTCAATATCTTAGGCTTCTAGGGTGTTGGTGATTGGATGCCCCAAGATAGGGAAGGGGCCAGGACGGATCCTAACCGTGTGCCATGCCCTCCACGCACACCAAAACCCCCTCGGCTATATCCTCCCGTAGATCCTTTGATTGAGGATACACAAGAGGGATTATTTGACTTGGCAGATACATTGCTTCAGCATGGGACTGATGTCCAAGGCAATGTAGACCAAGGCGTTGGCACTTCTAAGGCCGGACCATCTACAGATCACACAAGAGATGCAGAGCGTTTTGAGCGTCGTGTTACTCAACACCCTTGCACATCGTGTGGAGGGATATGCTATGGCCCTGCTTCAGACTTCCGAGGGATATCTTTATCCTTTTGTACGTAGGAACGTGAGTTTGATGAATATGTCCAAAAAACGATCTTATTCGCTAGTACAAGTAGAAGTCCTTTTTTCTCGTTCCTATCCAATCGATCCACTGGTTGCACACCTCCTCTGATGAGGCAGCAGGTAAGTTTATGTATCGCTTTCATTGTATGTTTATGTATGGATTTCCGTGATTTTTTGCTTTCTCTTTGTACGTTTTTGTAGGTTTATGTATCGCTTTGACATATGTTTCTTTATGCAGGAACCTATTGAGATAGTGGTACTTGAAGAGCACTAAAGCGAGGTTGTTGTCAACCCACCTCTTCCCCCCAGCTAGGTACATGTATGTTTCGCTTTCTTTGGTAACATCATTTTCTGTCCATGTATTATATATGTCTCTAATTCACTATTTTATCTGAAATTGACATATATCATACTTTATGCAGGCCCCTAGTGAGGCACCGGTGCGTGAAGAGCACCAAATCGGTGACCCACCTTTGACTAGCTAGTAGGTATGTTTATGTATCGCTTTCTTTGTACGTTTGTGTATCGCTTTCTTTGATTTGGTGCTTGAAGAGACCCAAGTCGGTGACCCACCTCTTCCCCCCCAAGGTACATGTATATTTGTTGACATTGGCATATATATATATTTTTATGCAACTTGATAGTGAGCAAGTGGTGCTTGAACAACACCCAATCAAGGTCGTTGTTAGTGAGGCACCACGACCCACCATTACTTACTCATGTACAGTGAGTAAAAATGTTATTTTGGTTTTGGAATTTGAACAAATGTACATAGAATTTTTAAAGGTCGGTTTAAATTAACTTACAAAATTTGGTTTTTTTGCAGTCTCCACTGATGCAACCTATCCCTCTTGTTCAGCGATGGGGATCACCAGTGAGCAGTCGACAAAGAAAGCTAGACTTCTCCGAAGACATTGGCAGTGGCAGAGAAAGGGGGGATAACTAGAATAAATGTATAGGGGGGATACATAGATGTAACTTTTTGTTCATATACACACATATGTAATTTTTGATCCACTATTTTGTATTATGGCCATGTGGCATGACAATTTTTGTAACATTATTTCTATACATATATAATATAAAGCAAGGTTCAAATTTATACATATATGGTTGACTTGATCTTGGAACATGATATGGTTTACTTGATTTTGGAACATGATATGTGTGGTTCACCTATGTGATATAATGATATGTGTGGTTCACATGTGTGTTAACTTATGAATTTCCAATACTTAAAGGAAGGATGATGAGGATGAGGGTGATGATGATGATGACGAGGATGATGATGATGATGATGAGGATGAGGGTGACGATGAAGATGATGATGAGGATGAGGGTGATGATGATGATGATGAGGATGAGAGTGATGATGATGAACAATGAGGGTGATGATGAGGAGGATGATGACTATGATGGTGATGATGAGGATGAGGGTGATGATGACCATGATGATGACGATGAGGATGAGGGTGATGATGATGAGGTTGAGAGTGATGATGATGAACAATGAGGAGGATGCTGACTATGATGATGATGATGAGGATGAGGGTGATGATGATGATGATGACCATGATGAAGATGACGAGGATGAGGGTGATGATGATGATGATGACGATGAGGATGAGGATGATGATGATGAGGATGAGGATGAGGATGAGGATGATGATGATGATGATGATGATGACCATGATGAAGATGATGAGGATGAGGGTGATGATGATGATGATGATGATGATGATGAGGATGAGGATGAGGATGATGATGATGATGATGATGATGATGATGATGACCATGATGAAGATGATGAGGATGAGGGTGATGATGATGATGATGATGATGAGGATGAGGATGAGGATGATGAGGATGAGGATGAGGATGAGGATGAGGATGAGGACGATGACGATGAACAATGATGTTGTTGTTGATGATGATGATGATGAGGATGAGGGTGAGGGTGATGATGATGATGATGAGGATGAGGGTGATGATGATGATGATGATGATGAGGATGGTGATGATGATGAGGATGAGGGTGACAAGG
>LPNX010221769.1:158742-166242 GCA_001517045.1 Pseudotsuga menziesii | reverse complement strand
CACATTTTCTCTGCATAAATACTATAGATTATGAAAGCTGATTCAATTTCCTATCTTTTCTATTTTTACTTCATCTTCAAATAAGTTAGGGAAGTACCCCTAATTGTCACCTAAAGTCAAAGTTTTCTGTTTATTCCAGTATTATGTGGCATCTAAAGTGTCTTTAAAGGAGTCCATGATTGTGCATCAGCCCATATAGTAATTTAATTAATCATATCACAAGATGGTATCCACGTACCGCATCATATATCTTAAATTTTATCAATGAAAACTTTTAAAGATATACTATCATCATAAAATACAGAAACCACATGATAATGACCAGATCGTAACCGTGTAAACATAGTAACATAATAATCATGGTGACATCATAAACATAGTAACATCATAATCATAGTGTCATAAAAAACATAGTAAATATAATAGTCTCAGTCCCATCACGTCATAAACACAAATTACTTAGTCGAGTAAATTCCAAAGATAATAAGAAAATAAAGTGCAGTATGTCTAACTCATAAATATGCCTAGTCAAGTATGGGGCATTACATAAACCCACCCTTTGGGAAACTTCGTCTCGAAGTTATTGGTATGAATGATTATAACAAGGTATTATTTTGCAAAACGTATGTGTCTTTCTACTAGAAGTCATTAGTTAAGGTGTTTATACTTTTAACTTTTCTTGATCAAACATGTCGATGTCATTTTACAATTTAACTTCTTTAATCACCTAATATATGTTCTTAAATTTCTTCCTGAATCGTATCCTAGTAACTGGTATGACCTCTTCGAGGTTCGCATTTGTAACACACATCAAGGTTCATTATGCCTTACTAGAGTGTTTTCCACAAAAAATTATACACTTTGCAATGCTATACCTAAGTCACTATTATATTGGGTATGACTTATCCCCAAATTGCACATGTTCATTCTATTATGATCTACTTGTTATTACTGTTGCATGATTTATTTTCCACATTCTTTCATCACTTACTGATATGCCATGTGTTATTATACTCTCTGTGATAGGGATTATATATGGTTTTAAAATATTCGTGTTACTTCATCGTTATGTTCCTTGTACCTATATAAGTTGTACGAAGTTTAGGCTTAACGATAATGCCACTTTCGTTTCATTATTTAACTATACACTACTTACTCACAATCTCAATCAGGTATCCCATAATTATACTATTATTAATTTCTCGCCTTAACCGGTTTCTGTAATTTCCTTGCATAATTCTATTCATTGATATGGTGATAGTTCTTTTCTCTACCTTCCTTACAACTTTTGTCTCTTATATTACTTCTATAATTCTAAGCAACAATTACTTCATTTCTTTGGTTAACTTTAATAATGGTCGTGTTATATAAATAAAAATATAACATAATATATATATATATATATCATCAATATTAATACTAATGATTAACTAATTAATTAAATCAAAAGACATGCCTCTTAATAAAGGCACAATGGGATTATATAAGACCCATCATTGTAAAATGTAATATCATCACTTATCTATTATTTATATATTTATCCATTTATGGAGTTTCTATCCTATTTACATTGGATTTTTCAGTAAGAAACAATATTTTACTGTTCCAGTGGTATCGGAGCTAGTTCTGATTTTGTCCCTTTGCCACACCCTCTATTAGACCTTATCTAATAAATATTTTAGGGTTTCTTTGAATCCATGTCTTTGACCAAGATTTTTTTTATAAAAAAAAAAAGTTCCTTGGCCATTATCCAAAATCTCCTTAAAAATATATATATTTTTTCGATGCATACTTGAAGGAAATCAAAGATCAAAAGAAATAAAAGGAAGGTGCACATGACGAATAGTTTAACAGCTCAACATTCTAAATATTGAGGCACAAAAAAAACAAAAAAAAAGTAGAAAGAAAAAGAATAAACAAAACAAAAGAAAATAAAGGAGGGGAAAAGGAAAAACAAAAAAAAGGACCTTGTCCTAAAAGAAAAGAAAACAAAAGGGTAAGATTAAAACCCAAAAAAAAAGAGGTAAAAGTAAAAAAAAAAAAGGTAAAAAGTAAAACCACACGTGGTTTATTAATAAGTGGGTTTGGGTTTATTCTCCTACAACAAACAAAAAAATGAGATTTGAACTTAGGTGGGGAAGGTAACACTCATTCCTCCAAACCACCCAATCTACACCATTTTACAAAACTTAAGGGGAAAAAAATCTAAAAGTGCATAATAATTGCTACTAAGAAGAAAGTGAGTGCAATATCCCTCTTGTAAAAGAGCACTGAATGTGTTGTAAACTTTCGAATATTATTGTATTTATCTTCTGGTGAGGAGCCCAAGGCCAAGGCCCCACCAGTAATACCTTGTAATTGATACTATTCAAAGTTCCGTAGGAGACGTAAAAGTAGGACACAACTCAACGATGGGAAACTGAACCCACGAGGGAAAAGAACATAAAATGGTCAAAGAGCCTTAACTACGATAAAGTAGCTTTAGTTTCGTCATGGTTATGTCATCCTACAGGGAATTCCTGTGTCGCCATAATTAGCCCTTTTAAATGGCCAGCTATTTAAAAATCAAACGTAATTAAGACATGATCTATCAATGGTAGTGACCTTGTCAGAAAGGTTGAGGGGATAAACGTAAAGTAGGAGGAACCAAGGGGAGAAAATCCCAAAGAAATAGTGAGTATGGGACTATATGTTTTAGTCGCCTTAAATTAAAAAGAAAAGATAGATTAAGTCTTATTTATATCAAGACATGGAGTTATTATATAAAAAAGAAAAGATAGGTTAAGTCTTTCCTTATATAAAAAAAAAGACATGGGGTTATTATACAAGATAGGTTAAGTCCTTCCTTATATAAAAGACATGGGTTATTAGATAATCTATGTCAAATGGAAAATATAGGATTAAATCTTTTTTATATCAAAATTATGTCAAAAGTAAAAGGGAAATGGATTATTATTTTTTATAGTAAGGGAAAACGAAAAATAACATTGTTAATATTATATTTATATGATTATGATGGATTGAGGAAGGAGTTTAAAACTGAAGAATTAATTCCTTCATTCGTGCGTTAATTCCAGCTTGACAGGAGGAGAGGAGTTAAATGATTCCTAAAAGTAATAGTTAGAACAGGTTAGGAATTAAATGATTTTTGAATGCCTTAATTTTAGGGCAGAACGGTCGCCATAATATTGGGATTTCTCAGCCCAAAATCCTCATGACATTTACAAAGCCAAATTGTTATGCTTAGCAATTCTAGCCGAGGAGCATGGCCTTACTGAAAGGAATGAGTAATATATATGTATGTAGGGGAATGGATGAGGGGGAGATAGAGCTTTGTGGGAAAGCCTTTTGGGAAAAGTTTATGGGGAAAGTACAGATGTCCTCCTTGAGGAAAAATGGAGACGCGGGTTAGGGACGTTGCTGGATGGAGGAACAAGTGCGAGGGTGTATTTCTGCAACCGTTGGTTCGCTGCAAGATTCAACTTATAATTGCTGGTACGCTATGGTCTAACCCAAATCGAGCTCCGTAATGCTGGGCTCATCTCTACGTGTTGAATTGGGGAAAAGGTAACAAAGTTTTTACTCTACAAATCTTGGTGTGCTCCTTTTTTTTAAGAACCCGTTTGTTGGTTGTAGTCGCTGGTTTGGGAATTAAATATTGAACCCACTATTTGTTTGTGAATGCTGGGTATTTTTAGTTTGACAAACCTAGATCACGTTTTCCTTGGAAATTTTTCTTGATCTTCATTTAATGAGAACTGTAAACCATGATGTGAGAAAATTGATCCAAGAATCTTTGAAATCGTAGGGTATTGCATTACCCTCTGTTGGAAGGGAATCGCTGTTAGTTTTTCTTGTACTGATATACCTCTTATGGTGCTAAACTCTGGTATATTTTTGACTCAATCCTTCAACGCCAACGTATTCTTCACTTACTGGCCTCCTTTAACAAGTTTTCAACTCATACTTGATCAATACACACTCCACACAGTTAAGTGTGAAGCATAAACAGTCCAGCCGTGAAACATAAACACACAGGCCAAGCGTGAGAATCATGAAACTCAGCCTAAGCATGGATGGAAAATGTGGTACACCTACCAACGCTTACTTTGGCATTGGCACGGAATAACACTATATGATTTAATCTTTTATTTTGGTTTTCCATCTGTCAAACAAAACGTAACACAGGACAATACTTCGTGGAGACTCTACCCCATGCAAGCAATGGGAAGCAAACCGAGACGCCCAACTTCGCGTTATGACAGTCTTTGGCATAGGAACTCTCATAATGTTTTTATTATAGGTAAGAGGACGGTGTTGTTTTATCTTTTATAACTATTAAAAATAGTTCAGAGAACGCCAACAATGCTTAGGAGGCTTATGTCCATAACGTGGGTCCATGATGGATTATTTTTCAAACAGTAAATTGTTGTTAAAGACTGACCATTTAGATATGCGATTTTGTCTTGATGAAGACTGCCCATTAAGATATGCATTTTTATCATGATAAAGTTTTCCCATTAGATATGCGATTTGTCTTATTAAAGACTGCCTTTTAGATATGCGATTTGTCATGTTGAAGACAACCCATTAAGATATGCATTTTTATCCTGATAAAGTTTGCCCATTAGATATGCGATTTGTCTTATTAAAGACTGTCTTTTAGATATGCGTTTTGTCTTGTTGAAGACTGCCCATTAAGATATGCATGGCTCTTGTTATAGACTTCTTTTTCCTTTTCATTTTTGAACATAGATATAGGCTGCATACAAGGATGCGACTTGCCTTCGTAGAACTGGCTGCGATTTTGTCTTGATATAAGACTGCTATGTGCCTAAATGGTATGAGCATAGTTATAAAGACTGCAATAAGTTTTGTGTCTTAATGATTGGAAAATAGTTTTAAAGTCGAATGTATTTCACTAGGGTTAGGTAAGGATTCTTCAGGGTGGCACAAGGAGTGCACTATTTTAAATAAAACTCATCTTTCAACTCATATATTTTTAGGTGATTCTTAGTGTTTTAAATCCCTTAAGAACACACTAAGGATGTTTGTTAAAAGACAGTATGACTCCGATCCTAATATCTGAAATTTTTTCCTACTGGTTTATTTGAACATAGAACTAACTTTGTAGACTTGGGTATGGCCCTTTAAGTTAGAGTTAATTAAATATGTTTGTATGGGATGTGACCCTACCTCCTGTTTGAAAGGATGTTCTTTGAAATCAAGGGGTAGGGATAAGGGAATGTTCTGGGAGGAGTTCTCTAAATGTAAAACCAAAGATGTATAGGCAAGAGAGTTGTTGCGGATTATAACCAATTTTCAGAAAATATTATATTGATGCAACGGTTTGGTGGACGTAACCTCGGGTTTGGGGTGAACCACGTACATGTGTTGTATTTCTGGTTTCTTGTGTGTTTTATTTTTTTATGAGTGTTGTTATGTACACATATAACATTGCTTTGCAACCTCGTCTTTTGATTTATCACTTTATAAATGAAAATTCATGGTTACCCTAACAACTTGATCCATGCACTGGAATGTTTTGACGACACCTCAATGACGAAGTTCTTCTGTCGCGAATAATAATTGCATTGACATTCATTATGATAACTAATAAATTGTTAAGTAAGGGAAAGATTTTGTAAATTGCTGAAATAATACTGTAAATTGATAGATACAAAGGGAGATCTCTATTACAGGGATATAATGATGTAAATCATAGGAAAGATCGTAGGAGTAGACCTTAATGCATTAGATGCAGTAAGATGTTTATTTTGGGACTAATACCTTGATGAGGATATTGCGCTAAATCTTTTGTTTTATTAACACTCACATCCTCCTAGGGAAACCATTTGAAGGTTCGAATGGACGCTATACAAGGAACTTTTTTTATTCAACTGTTTAGGTTGTTACAATGGCAATCGTGGTAATTTGGATACAAATCACAAGTTTGGTTTTGGTAGATGTAAATTGTCCAATGGTTGTGTTACCCTGACTTTTCTGAAGTGATTGGATATGCTTCATTAAAATGCCGCCACTAGCCCGATTGACTCTTTCTGTAAGTAGCAGTAAAACCAAAAAAAGAAAATTTTACTCCCTCTTTACATATAATGGCATCAAAGTATAACATGTATATCACAGTGAGATTTGAACTTAGGTGGGGAAGGTAACAAACATTCCTCCCAACCACCTAATATACAAAAAGTATTTAGGGGAAGAAACTAATTATTGAAAAGTATAGTATACTATACACGATAAAATATGTCTCTCTTTGATATATCTTGGGATAAGAAGCATAACAAAATGCAATCTCATGACGAAAAGCAAGGAATATTTCCAAGCACTTTAAAAACTTATGTTTCAATGTTACTCTAAATAAAAGGAACAATTAGAGGGAAAGACATTACTATTTCTATTGCTCCCAGCGAACACAATAATTATATTAGTGATGAATTTGGTAATGAGTTAGCAATTCCAAGGACAAATATAAGTGAATGGTTTAGAATTTTGGAATAACAAAGAATATGTAATAAGCGATTTACAATGGAACATTGGAGATTATACCAGCATTTCACAATTTATAGTTGAATCCTTGTGGAGTAGTAATAGTGACTTAGTTTTGGGATTACCGTGGCTAAAAACAATGAGGACTTTTATCTTAAATCCTGAATTTTTTTTTTTGACATTCCTCTACAAAAAGAAAAAAATCACATTGTCGAAAATTAACATGAAGAGGGAATTAGATGTTGCATCATTTGAAGAATTCAAAGAAATATCAAATATGTTTTCGCAGGGGAATGAGAAATCAAAATAGACGATACATAACGTTTTCAACAAGGTTATTGCAGGTAATCAAGAAGAGATCTCTTGTCTAAGAGATCATAAGTAGAAATTACTTATGCAAATCAAGAAGGAAAATGATAAGTTTTAACTTAATCAACAGTTAGAAGAGGAAAATTGAGATCTACACAAGAAACTATTAGAGTTTAAAGACAATGCGAAATTGCAAGAATAAACGATTAGGAATCTTAAAAATGATAAAGATTTACTCGGAAGCAAGTTGGGGAACATTCAGGAAAGGACATCCAAACCTTTGGGCTCAAAAAATGAAGTTGAGGAAAAAGAAGCGAATACAAATCCAGCCATAAATATAGTTAAAAAAGAAGTCCATCCAGTAAAAGAACAAACAACAAAAATTCCTTATCGACACCCCAATTATAAACTTCTTTTTTACCAAGGACAAGGTCAAAATGAACACACATAGAGGAGAGATAAGGTGAGACAAGCAAGAACATCAAATAAAAATACAAAACAACAAAGAAGAAAACCCATCCCACAAAATGATCAAATAGCTTCGATAAAAAAAGATTTGGGATGGACCACATCAGAGACGATGCGACAGTTCTTCTAGGGAATTCGTAACTCGTATAACCTCGTTTCATCAAATGTCACAATGACTAAACACAAAAGATCGAGAGATAGCATTCAAGAAAAAAA
>LPNX010221769.1:119568-153598 GCA_001517045.1 Pseudotsuga menziesii | reverse complement strand
TTTGGGGTAGCGGGGTCCATCAAAAGTATGCTGAGTGGGTACTCGTTGGATGCGGAATTTAATTCCGCATCCAACGAGCTCTCCCGATCGAAATTTGAGTAAAAACAAGGGGAGATATGTCAAAAATACAAACAAAAAAAATAGTTTTTTTTATGATACCTATCCCCAAATTTATATTAAAAAAGTGTTTAAGACCTATACGGTATTTCAAATTTAAAGCAATTTCATTGGCTAACACATGATGACATGGAATTTGAATAAAAGTTAAAAGGCCCATTTTGAGTTGAAATTTCCTCTAATGAAAGGCCCATTTTGAGTTGAAATTTCCTCTAATGTAATATACAAACGTGTAATCTTTTCAGCATCATCAATCATTAATCATTAACCGATTAAGTTATAACATTGTTATATTTTCATATTCATTACTTAATCAATTATTTTCAAGGAAGGGACACCTACTAATACTAATTTTGGTGTCGTAGATCACCCCTACCCCTCACAATGCTAGCTATCACATCCTCCCATCCTAACCTAAGTCTACACCCTCCTTGTCCTTTCTCTGCTAGTATAGAAGTGGATGTCGGCTTCACTGACGTGACCACATAAGAACCTCAGAGTGATAGCATCAGTTGAACAATGGAACAATCCTCTCCTAGCAGGCATATGATCGTTGTCATCACAATAAATCAGGGAGCGTGTCTTAGCATGACCCTCCCATGACCTTGGGTATCATAGAAACATACAGTGGAACATATCCATCCCTCTCAATATCTTGGGTCTATACCCTATCAAAATCATACTGTGCTACTATCGAGATTATTGGTCTGTGTCATTGTATCATCAACTTTGGTAAACAAGGATCTTCTGCAAAAATAGGTACTATACAACACTTCATATAAAGTATTGAGTTATGACGTGGCCCATGTGTCCTGCGGATTAGTACTTTGAAAAAAAATCGCACATTCATAACAAGCATTTCCACTTGATCATCACTTGATCCATATTATCATCATTATTTCATTTCACGTAACCACTTTATTTAATCACAACTACACCTGACATATAGTAATTCAATTAATCATATCACAAGATGGTATCCACATACCACATCATATATCTTAAATTTTCTCAATAAAAACTTAAATATATACTATCATTGTAAAATACAGAAACCACATGATAATGACCACATCGTAACCGCGTAAAAATAGTAACATAATAATCATGGTGACATCATAAACATAGTAACATCATAATCCTAGTGTCATAAAAAACATTGTAAATATAATAGTCTTGGTCCCATCACATCATAAACACAAATTACTTAGTCGAGTAAATTCCAAAAGATAATAAGAAAATAAACTGCAATATGTCTAACTCATAAATATGCCTAGTCAAGTATGGGGCATTACATAAACCCACCCTTTGGGAAAAGTCGTCCCGAAGTTATTGCTATGAATGATTATAACAAGGTATTATTTTGTAAAACGTATGTGTCTTTCTACTAGAAGTCATTGGTTAAGGTGTTTCTACTTTTAAAGTTTTCTTGATCAAACATGTCGATGTCATTTTACAATTTAACTTCTTTAATCACCTAATATATGTTCTTAAATTTTGTCCTAAATCGTATCCTAGTAACCGGTATGACCTCTTTTAGGTTCGTATTTGTAATGCACATCAAGGTTCATTATTCCTTACTAGAGTGTTTTCCACAAAAAAAATACACTTGGCGATGCTATACCTAAGTCATTATTATATTGGGTATAACTTATCCCCAAATTGCACATGTTCATTTTATTATGATCTACTTGTTATTACCGTTGCATGATTTATTTTCCACATTCTTTCATCACTTACTCATATGCCATGTGTTATTATACTCTCCCTAATAGGGATTATATATGGTTTTAAAATATTCGTGTTACTTCATTGTTATGTTCCTTGTACCTATATAAGTTGTACATTTTAGGTTTAACGATAATGCCACTTCCATTTCAATATTTAACTATACACTACTTACTGACAATCTCAATTAGGTATCCCATAATTATACTATTATTAATTTATCGCCTTAACCAGTTTCTGTAATTTCCTTGCATAATTCTATTCAGTGATATGGTGATAGTTCTTTTCTCTACCTTCCTTAAAACTTTTGTCTCTTATATTACTTCTAAAATTCTAAGCAACAATTACTTCATTTTTTTGGTTAACTTTGGAACTTTGCCCTACATGGAACTCTGCCTCGTCTGGAACCCTGCCCTGCATGGATCTTTGCCCGTCTAGAACTCTGCCCCGGCTAGAACTCTGCCCTACTTGGAACTCTGCCCTGGTTGGAACTCTGCCCTACCTGGAACTCTACCCCGTCTGGAACTCTACCTTGCATGGATCTTTTCCCTAGCTAGAACTCTGCCCTGGCTGGAACTCTGTCTCAGCTGAAACTTTGCCGTGCATGGAACTCTACCCGCCTGGAACTCTGCCTCGGCTGAAAATTTTCCTAGGATGGAACTTTGCCCCACCTCAAACTATGCTCGCTTGGAACTCTGCCTCGATTGGAACTCTGCCCGGGCTGGAACTCTACCTTGACTGAAACTTTGCCTCGCCTGAAACCATGGCCACCTGGAACTCTGCTCTGGTTGGAACTCTGCCTTGCATGGAACTCTGCCCCAGTTGGAACTTTGTCGTGCATGGAAATCTACCCCGGATAGAACTCTACCTCGGTTGGAACTTTGTCGTGCATGGAACTCTACCTCGCCTGGAACTCTGCTTAGGATGGAACTTTGCCTAGGATGGAACTTTGCCCCACCTGAAACTATGCTTGCTTGGAACTCTGCCCCAGTTGGAACTCTGCCCGGGCTGGAACTCTACCTTGACTGGAACTTTGCCTCGCCTGAAACCATGGCCGCCTGGAACTCTACCCCAGTTGGAACTCTACCCTGCATGGAACTCTTCCCCGGTTGGAACTTTGTCGTGCATGGAACTCTACCCCGGCTGGAACTCTGCCTCGGTTGGAACTTTGCCGTGCATGGAACTCTACCCTGCCTGGAACTCTGCCTCGGCTGAAACTTTTCCTAGGATGGAACTTTGCTCCACCTGAAACTATGCTCGCCTGGAACTCTGCCCCGGTTGGAACTCTGCCCGGGCTGGAACTCTACCTTGATTGGAACTTTGCCTCGCCTGAAACCATGGCCGCTTGGAACTCTGCCTCGGCTGGAACTCTGCCTTGCATGGAACTTTACCCCGGATGGCATAATGGAAATGCTTGAGTTTCTATCTTGTAAATTTCTTCTTGGTTTCTGGTTGATCTATTTGGTTCATTGATCTGTATCTTGTTTCACTTATATGGTGGTTTGAAACCTCGTTCATGGCCAATTAACCCTAGAAGCTTCAATGAAAGCCTATAGCCCTTGATTTCCTTCCCTAGCATTGTCAAAGCCTTGAAAATTATCATTGGTGTATAAAATGTCCTAATGGTGGAAAAATATTCGTTACGATACCTTGTATTGACCTTTGAGCCCTAAGAACTATGCCCCGCCTGGAACTCTGCCATAGCTGGATCATTGCCGCGCATGGAAACCTACCTGGAACTTTGCCCCATCTGGAACTTTTCCCTACATGGAACTCTGCCTCGTCTGAAACTCTATCCTGCATGGATCGTTGCCCAGCTGGAACTCTGCCCTGGCTAGAACTCTGCCTCGGCTGGAACTCTACCCTGCATGGATCTTTGCCTCGGCTTGAACTCTGCCTCGGCTGGAACTCTGCCCCGGCTGGAACTCTGCCTTGCATGGAACTTAACCCCGACTGGAACTTTGCCCCAACTGCAACTATTTGTCTTACAGAACCCATCTACTAGGTATTATATGTAGGAATATTAGGAGCTTGTTGTTTGCTCATAATTTGGATGAAAAGCTTGACCTCAACCTCAATGGCGGTATTTTTGCCCCGACTGGAACTTTTCAAAGTGATGGCATAATGGAAATGCTTGAGTTTCTATTTTGTAAATTTCTTCTTGGTTTCTGGTTGACCTATTTGGTTCGTTGATCTGTATCTTGTTTCGCTTATATGGTGGTTTGAAACCTCGTTCATGGCCCATTAACCCTAGAAGCTTCAATGAAAGCCTATTAGCCCTTGATTTCCTTCCCTAGCATTGTCAAAGCCTTGAAACCTATCATTGGCATGTAAAATGTCCTAATGGTGGACAAATACTCGTTACGATACCTTGTATTGACCTCTGCCCCGCCTGGAACTCTGCCTCGCCTGGATCATTGCCGCGGATGGAACTTTGCCCCGTTTGGAACTTTGCCCTACATGGAACTCTGCCCCGTTTGGAACTCTGACCTGCATGGATCTTTTCCCGGCTGGAAGTCTACCCCAGTTGGAACTCTGCCTCGTCTGGAACTCTGCCCTGCATGGATCTTTTCCCCGGTTGGAACTCTGCCCCGTTTGGAACTTTTCCCTGCATGGATCTTTTCCCCGGCTGGAATTCTGCCTTGTATGGAACTTTACCCCTGCTGGAAATTTTCCCCAGTTACAACTATTTGTCTTACAGAACCCATCTACTGGGTATTATACATAGGAATCTTAGGAGCTTGTTGTTTGCTCATAATTTGGATGAAAAGCTTGACCTCAA
This sequence comes from Pseudotsuga menziesii, assembly GCA_001517045.1. Taxonomy (NCBI): domain Eukaryota; kingdom Viridiplantae; phylum Streptophyta; class Pinopsida; order Pinales; family Pinaceae; genus Pseudotsuga; species Pseudotsuga menziesii. Next base: position 148,971 of record LPNX010221769.1, on the reverse strand, counting down.
CCTTAATGGCGGTATTTTTTCCTCGGCTGGAACTTTGCAAAGTGATGGCATAATGGAAATGCTTGAGTTTCTATTTTGTAAATTTATTCTTGGTTTCTGGTTGAACTATTTGGTTCGTTGATCTGTATCTTGTTTCGCTTATACGGTGGTTTGAAACCTCGTTCATGGCCCATTAACCCTAGAAGCTTCAATGAAAGCCTATTAGCCCTTGATTTCCTTCCCTAGCATTGTCAAAGCCTTGAAACCTATCATTGGTGTGTAAAATGTCCTAATGGTGGACAAATACTCGTTACGATACCTTGTATTGACCTCTGCCCCTCCTGGATCATTGCCGCGGATGGAACTTTGCCCTACCTGGAACTTTGCCCCTTCTGGAACTTTTCCCTACATGGAACTCTGCCCTGTTTGGAACTCTGCCCTGCATGGATCTTTGCCCGGCTGGAACTGTGCCCCGGTTGGAACTCTGCCCTGCCTGGAACTCTGCCTCGTCTGGAACTCTGCCCTACATGGATCTTTTCCCCGGTTGGAACTCTACCCCGTCTGGAACTCTACCCTGCATGGATCTTTTCCCCGGCTGGAACTCTGCCTTGCATGGAACTTTACCCCGGCTGGAACTTTGCCCCAGTTACAACTATTTGTCTTACAAAACCCATCTACTAGGTATTATATGTAGGAAGATTAGGAGCTTGTTGTTTGCTCATAATTTGGATGAAAAGCTTGACCTCAACCTCAATGATTAGGAGTTTCTATGTTGTAAATTTCCTCTTGGTTTCTGGTCGATCTATTTGGTTCATTGATCTGTATCTTGTTTCACTTATTTGGTTCGTTGATCTGTATCTTGTTTCGCTTCTATGGTATCCTGGAATAATATTTGATGTGCATGGTAAATCGAACATCTATATTGTACTGTTTATTTGTGATTTCAAAAATGGATGGTCTTGCATAACATTTGTTGCCAAGAGTATAAACGTTGTTATTTTTCAGTGTTTTGTTTGCTTGGAGGCTTGTGAAACCAAAGTTGGCCTTCTGATACTATGGCCATAATACAGGTTCATGTTATATCTGAACAATCCAATATCCTTATTTATGTATTGAGCTATATGAACTAAATATGTTAATGGCTGACCATCTCAGGAAGACTTGACTTATAAAGTCATCAAGGAAAGTAATGGCCACAACTTCTTTTACTGTTTGGGAGTTGAGTGCAATGTTTTGTGACGCAGCAAGTGTCGCACATTTAATAAACATCATGAGAAAGTATATGGGTGGGAACCCATAACATTTCATGTCGGTGCCCCACGGGTCCATAACTACAAGCTTCGTTCTGCATCAAGAATGGAAAGAGAACGCAAGCGAAAAAATTACGACGTTGAATACCGGTTCAAGAAGAATAGGAAGGCTGTGGAGACTGCTGCTATTCGTCGAGAGGTCCAAAGTGAGGTATGATCTTTGTATTGATGTTTTATTTTCAAACATATTAAAAAAAGGACGCTGGCTTAGCTTATTATCTTTGTTTTTCTTGTAATAGGGGGTGAAAGGTGCAGATGAGTTGAGTGAAGATGCAGTGGCATGCATCAAAAGAATTGTTACTGAATATGATGCACAAGTCAGTGAAAAAAAATATGCACTTACGAATATTGTTCGTAAGAAGGTTATCAAAGATAAATATTGGGAGTCCCTAAGAAAAATCTTCAATGAGTCACTGCCGGTAGGAATTTTCAATTCCTATTCAATTCCAGTCTTGCATGGCATTTGGAGAACTAACATATATTGAATATCCTATCATTGCAACAGAGATATTTAGATAGCTCTTCTGATTCACCAAAGGATGATTACATGTCTGTTGAAGAGACAGTCAGCGTACATTTCGTAAACCCCTCCATGTTTTCATACATATTGAAAATGCTTGAATTAATATCCATCTTATTGACAATATTTCCTCTTTTCTGTAGGGAAATAATATATCTGTGGGTCAATCGTTTAGATATGACTTGAATCAAACCCCTGATATATATGAAGATGTTGAATTTTCTTTGTGTGACATGACAACTGGAGGTGTCAGTCAGCAAATAATTCAACAACGTGAGAAGACATCTGAACGTGTTCCTTTCAGCCCACCATCATTTGACAAGACTCCAATTGATTTAAATGTTGCATTTGATTTTTCACAAAGTCCTGAGGACAATATCATGTCCGTTGAAGAGACACTCGGTGTAAGTTTTATAAGCTGCTCCTTGTATTGTAATTTTTTCCAATTGATATTCAAATTAATGTTTGTTTTGTTGTATATAATAGCAACGTTGCAAGGTATTTAAAAAAAATTACTTTTTTAAAACATTCTTTCGTTGCAAGAGAGAAATGTATGCAACTCTTCACTGTTCTCTGAGGACAATATCATGTCCGTTGAAGAGACACCCGCTGTAAGTTGTATAAGCGCTCCTTGTATTGTTACACATTGGAAATACTTTATTGAAACCCCATTTTATTGACATTGTTTCCTTATAGTGGCAGGTAAATATTGTATATGTTGGTGACCCATCTTCATCAAATATGAATGAATGCATTGAACAAGGAGAAGGAATTAGTCAAACCCTTGAACTCAATCACTTAACTGAGGCGAGGAAGGGAAGAGGGAGGAGGGAGCGGAGCTCCACTCCCTTGGCCACCAAAGGACCGCCCCTTACTGGTGGCTCGATTCTCAGAATCGTGCCACCAGTGAGGGGCGGTTCTTTGGTGGCCAAGGGAGCGAAGCTCCACTCCATTCCTTGCCTCAATTAAGTAATTTACCTTTACAATTCCACTTCCATTTTTAATTACAGATCAAGTGGAGATCCTTTCATTGCTACTGTCAAGGAGCTGCTCTCACTTTTGGAGGAAAATCACGGTCAAATGCAAGAGATTGCAGGATAGAGCACAGATTTAGGTTCGGCCTACGGGATTTCAATGTGCAATTATGCATCCAATAACGATTATTGCGTCTCTTGCCTTACTCGCATTGCGAACAACATCTTCCAACTCTGCGGCTACGTCGTCAGTGCTCAAGTTACAAGCACCGATCCTAACTGTTACCTATGCTACGAAAATTACTTATTTGATTAGAATCATTGCCAATAATTTAATAAACGCTCTGCTATGCCCATCAATTAATTTATTAATTGGCGCATTTAGGGATCCATCCATTAATAAACTCAGCTTGTATTTTCACATGTGCTATGTCTTCTTCATTAATTAGTAATCGCTTGTATTTTCCGTTTCTCTTTACCTCATGGCGTTGGCGTTATTGCTGGTTTTCTTTTACCGGATCTCATGCGGTTTATTTCAAACTTACTACTGACTTTTGAATAAATCTATTTTCATGGAGTTGTAATTGTTTTTTCTTAAATAAGAATTTAGTAATTTCCCAATACTATATGAAATAATATTTAAACTATATATATTAATAATTAATAAGTTAATTTAGAGTTACACCTTCTTGAAATAACAATTAAGTGAGACATTTGTGTTGTTTACATTATATAACCATATTCCTATTAATATTATTTTAATCTGTTTGAAAATAACAAATTTACTTCGATATTATTTATATCACATGCATGGGCATATGTTTTTATACTCTTTTCTTTTTAAATTTGTAAATGTTTCTATTTAAAGCAATATTCTATTAAAAAAAAACAATGAAGGTAAACACTATTATGCTATAATTTTATATAAGTAACTTGTCATCATACCTATGTTTTTATATTTTCTTTTGGTTTTAAATCTATAAATACTTAGACGTTATAAAAGGAAAATGTGCTACAACTCTCCAAAGAAATGTAACATTTTCATAATCCAAGTATAGATTGTGTTAATTGTTTGTATAATAATTTTCAAACCATCATCCAGATAAAATGACTATCCATTTCAAATGGAGATTGAAAAAGAGGTATAGATTGCAAATGTGATCCTAGGTTATACTTTTGCAATTGTTTTGTGATCCTAGGCAACTGCAACTTATTTTTGAGGAGAAGACAAAAGGTATTGTATTCAATCTCAATGCATTTCATGGAAAACTAATTGCATGTATAAGCAACCGGATTGTGTTGTACACTTTGATGGAATCTGTTGATGGTTCAGCATTGTTAATGAAAAATTGTATACATAGAGGTCAAATGCATGCCTTGGAAGTTCAGACTTGTGGAGAAATTATTCTCGTTAGTGATTCAGAAAGATCTATCTATTTGTTGAAATACAAGAATGACAAGGGATTCGAGGAGATAGCTTATGATGATAGTGAAAAATGGATGACCTCTGCGATTCAAACTCTGGATATTGATTTATACTTGGGAGCATATACCAATTTCAACCTTTTTACATTAAGGGAAAATAACGAAGAGGGAGTGGAATTGGATGTTGAAGGTGAATATCATGTGGGGGAATTTTTCAACCAGTTCAGACATGGATCTCTTGCTGTCAATGTGTTGAGCACTAAAAGCTAAAAAATTCCTATAGTTATATTTGCTCCCAAGGGGGAGGGGAATGTGTGCCCCGGTTTCGACCCCATGGTATTGAATTGCATATGATGTAAATAGAGTTAATAAATCATGGTGTAAAGCTTGAGGCAAAGGACCCACCATGGATTTAGTGTTTTATTTTTTGGCAATTAAAATCAATGACGATGATTTATTTGCTAGCCAGGCACAATATGTTTGGGACATCATGTAAAAATGCAAATTAATAAAAATACCACAACTATCTATGAGTCACAATGCTAAAGAGATGGGGGAATTATTTCACAAGGGATAAGGGGGGGGGGTATTCAAACCCTTGATCCAATGGGGAAAATCCAAATGTCAAGGGAAAACCCATAAAACTGTCAACTACCCATTTTGTCTTTTAAGCCCAGTCATTTAGAAATTGGTTGGGGAAGTTAATGCATGGGGATGGAAAAGTATGGGAGTCAAATTCGAATTTGGGAAGTCACCCATTTTTGGAAAACGTGTTTTTGACTTCTTGGGCAAGTAAATGCTTGGAAATGCATGCCCAAGACATTATTCACCCATGTCTTTCATTCCTCACCCATTTTCATTCACATTTGGGTCTCTCTCATGCCGTCGAAGCTTGTTGAGCTCCCTCTTTCACGTTTTTTGCAGTTTTACCATTTTTCTCCATGGTTGGGAAGTCATTTTTGTGTTGTGGTGAGCATGTGCAATAGGGATTCACGTTTTGGGGGTTTAAATAGGACGTATTATCTCCCCCAAACAGCTAATATTGCTGGGAACTTTCCCCTCACGATTTTCCTGTCGTTTCTTCTTTTCTCCATGGCCAGAATCCGTTTTCTATGTTGTTGAGTGAATGTGCAGTAGAGATCTATGTTTTAGGGTTTTGGAAGAGGTCATTTTTCCCATGTGAAGTTTGTAGACATTTTCTGAACTCAAATCCATGAACTGGGAGTTTGTAGAGGTCATTTTTGTCTCGGTGAATCCATTAAACATTTCCTAGAATGATTTGCTCACCTGGGTCATTTTCCCCCAATTACCATTTTCGATTTTGGTTCCCAGAACTTGTATTTGGCTATGAAGTTCATCTTGGTGATAGCTTGGCTGAGTAAGTGCAAGGAACCCATATTTTATATGTTTGATTTTTTTGGGGGGTGATAGTTGTCTTGGTTGAATAATTCCAAGGAACCCGTATGTTATTGGCTTGTTTCCTTAGCAGTCTGTGAAACCAAATGGTGTGTTGGCTTGACTGTCGATGTATGTTCTTGATGTATATGAGCCTGCTATTGTTCCCTTATTCCTTGTGGAAATCATGCCCATTTCAGAGGTGGTAGTGGTGCAGAGATATTGATGAGCCCGATGGCCTATGGTTGGGTGGAACGTTGCAGCGACATAGCTGGTTGTGGGACAACTCTTTTTCAAGATAATTATTGTTGTGTGTTTAATCTATGTAGTTGTATTTGCTTGTTTTAAATCATCATGAACATATTGAGTGCTTGAATGCATGAATGAATGATTTTCTTTCCCTGTATTTTTTTTTTGTAAGCTGCACAGAAAATTATATTACAGAGGCAAAAAAATTACATCAAAGAACTCATGACTTGACAGAGGTTGAAGGAGACTGTGCCTCCTTCAGAGCCATTTCCAAAAAATAAGACACCTGTCTATTTGGAAGCATACTGACATTGAACAAAAACTCTAAAAACTATTCAAGACCGATATGCAAGGAAACTGGGTTGCATAACCAGTCGAGCCCCACTAGAACCAGAAAGAGACATAAAGTAAACCTTAAAAATAAAAAAAATAGACAATATCTAAAGGCCTGCATGAAGTGAAGCCTGAAAGAGACCTATTCAGAGCATGCATTAAGCTGAGGGGGGATATTTAGTGATGGGGCATTCCCATCGCTCCTCCTGCGACATAGTTGGCGAGTTTATGGCTACCATTGGAACAAGAGACAACGATGGAAGATGGCCGGCCTGCGGAGAAGACGAGTCTTTCAAACATTTGGAGAGGGGTTCCATAGGAAGGAGCCTAGAATTTTTTAGCCCAAGGAGACTTGGCGGAGCCACCACTTCCCCCTAGATTAGTGATGGCACACCTGTTCGTTTCACTTCCACTGGCTCTGCCACTTGCACCGCCACCCTGTGCTTCGACCCTCGACTTATCAACATTTAAGCTGGAAATACTAGTTGTGCCTTTCCAAGTGAAGGTTTTGTCCAATTCGGTCAGCTGGGCATCAATCTCAATGATTTTCACTTTCATGGAATGGACCACCATTCTAGCTTCAGCCCAGTTGCTGAGCATGTCTTCAGCTAGGTTACAAATCATATTTTTTACCATCCAGTAATCGTTGATATGACTTCCTTCTCCCCCTATCGAAAGCTTTTTGTTCAAAACCTTATTCTCCCAAGCCTCTACCAGCACCCGAACACGACCAGAAATGTGTGGTTCATAATCCTCAGGGATGGGGACGCTGCTACTCCTCTGGGATTTTGCTCGCCCCGAGTGGGCTCATCTGGGAGTACCACGCTGGCGAGACATGGACGTCGAATTGAGCCTAAGACCAATATGCAGAGGGGTGAAAAATCCTACATGGGCTCTGGAATGATATGCACCAGCATAGTTAGCAACAGCAGTAGAGATATTGTGGTATACCACCCTGAACTCGCGGCCAATACACCTATCGTCCATTTCATAGTGTGCACGGAAATACTGCATAGAATTACTGTTAGTCACCATTAATCCGAGCAGACGGGCCTTGAATGAGCCTAGGACGAAGTACCAGTTCCAGCGCTGCTCTCATGCTCCAACAAGACTCGGGAATAATCTTCAACGTTTGAAGGATCCTGCGCAGAGTGACGACGTTCATGAGCTGGGTGATGAGCGCATGTCTTATCACCGACTAAACCTAGAAGGTGGAGGTCATGCCAAGTGTCGACATAGATCATCGAGAAAGTAACACCAGTGGAGTTGTTCGCATCCAGGCATCAGGAATCATCGCTGGCAGCATGCGACGTCAGTTGCATAGGAGGACGCGTGTCGCTGGTGCCAGCTGAACTGCTGGCCTTACTGTTGACACCCGCATCTAGGATTCTTCCCCTGTATATTAATGCATATGTGTATGTATTTTATGTTCAATGCAATTTTCTTCTTATGTTCATTCTGCATCTCGCATCCCGCAATCCTGTGAATTTGCGTAAAGGAGGAATTCTAGCAGGAAACTCATCTTTTTGACTGAATCCTTGGATTGAGTCTAATCATTCAGGCCATTACCAATCTGGCCAATTTACCTTGCAACTCAGTTCAAAATGCAATGAGGGAAAAACACACATAGATGCCTATAATTGCAGTTATTCAAAAGAGCAATGCATCAATTCAACACAACAACATGTTCATTACATTCCATCAAGCAATTATAATGCGAGAAATTTAGTTGTAGAGAATTATGTAGACAAGAACACTTATCTTGAACAAAACTTGTCCCGCAACCAGCTATGTCACTGCAACGTTCCTCCCAACCATAGGCCAGTGTGCTCCTTAGTCTCTCAGCAACACTGCCACCCCTGAGATAGGAATGATTTCCTACAGGAATAAGGGAACACTAGCAGACTCATACATAGATAAGGGTGCCATAAAACTCATCCAAGCCATCACAGATGGGTTTATCAAGCTATAAGGGAAAACATCCCAACATATGGGTTTCACAGGTCACTCTGCCCATCCATCTCATAGTTGGATTTCACAGACTTTTCACAGTCAAGCCAACCTTCACCTTAAGGACCAGTCAAGCCAACAAATGGGTTTATCAGACTGTTCACAGTCAAGACATCTTACTGCTGGGTTTATCAGGCTAACTAGCCAAGCTAGCATTCACAGTTGGCTTTATCAAATTGTCTAACCAAAGGTTACTCACCAGGTCAAACACAACAAGAAACAACCAAGCCAAGCTAGCATTCACAGTTGGCTTTATCAAATTGTCTAGCCAAAGGTTACTCACCAGGTCAAACACAACAAGAAACAACCAAGCCAACAGATGGGTTTATCAGGCTACCAACCAAGCCATCTTTCCAGTTGGGTTTATCAGGATTCTAAGGCAATGGGTAGGAAGAACTGATAAGCTAGTGAGCTCATTTATAGAAATAAGAACACCTTAACAAGACCTATATGGCCTAGATTCCCCACTGCATACACACCCAACACAAGGAAGTGTCCCCTTCTCTGCTCCATAGTCCCTCAGGCTGCACCTTCCCTTCCAGTGCTCTTCAGGATGTGCATAGCAGGTTTACCATCCACTCTTATCTTATCATGAGGTTCCACACTAGGTTTATCAAGCACTTCCTACATCTTTCCCATTCCTAAGTCTTGTACATAGCTCATACCTAAACCAGGGTGCACAACACAACAACCACAAGGAGACTCTACAACACAGGCTTACTCTGGAACACAAGTAACAGGGTCTCATACACTCTGTAGTTTAAGATAACGGTGCAATGCAGCAATCACAGTCCTACCAAGGGAAAACACTCGCAAAACATGAAGGATACACACAGAAAGAGCTCCGCTGCTACCACAATGACTCTCTCCTCGGAAACAAAGATGGTGGTGAATGATGATGAACCAGAACATCCTGCGGCTCCCAAAACGTGAGATTAAATCCAAAACATGAATGCATGGGTCAAAAATGGCATACTGTTCTAGTGTTTTAATGTCCATGCAAGCAAAACACAACATTCCAAAACTGGGTGCTCTACCCAATTCAAATTTTCCCATACTCTTCCCCTTCCAAGCAATAAATACCTCAACCACCTTCTGGCAAAATAAATGGTTGGGAAGAGAAGACAAGAAAGAGGGTAGTTGATAGTTTTGATGGGTTCTCCCAATGACACATGGCTTTTCCCCAAACTGGCTCAAGGTTAACATTCCCACCCCCTTATCCTTGGGAAAATCATGCCCCCATCTCATTATTCGTTGCATTGACCTAGATGGTTGTGGGTTTTCATTAATTTACATATTTACATGATTTTTACAAGCGTGCTTGACTCATCACAGAAACCATAGGCATCAACCATGATCACCTATATACCAAACATTAATCAATGACAGGGCCTTGGCCTTGATCCCTTGTCATGATTCAATATAATATTTACATCATATACATTCAATGTAACAGGGTCAAAACCAGGGTGTTACATTCCCCTCCCCCTTCAATATCACTATCCTCAGTGCTTACAAAATTTGAACAAAATGCTACACTGGCATCGCCTCAGTGCTCCACAGATTTGAACAAAAATGGATGTGCCAATCGCATGGAATCCTCCATCTCTCATGTAACCTCTTCAGTACCATAGTGCTCCCACTGCACCTTTACATGTCCTATGGCTCAGTTCTGAAGCATGGTGACCTTTCTATCAAGGATGTGCATTGGCTCAATTCGGAACTCTCCCTCAGGTTCCACCTGAATCACATCCCAATTTATCACATGCTTAGGGTCATGTATAAATTTATTAAGCAAAGAAACATGAAAAAAATTATGAGCCCTAGTGCTAGCAGGAAATGCAAGTATATATGCAACTGGCCCTATTCTTTCAAGCACTTCGAACGACCCACAGTATCTAGGTGACAGCTTGGAACAACTCCCAAGCTTCAAGGAACTCTTCTTTGCCCTCACTTCAAGGTAAACATGATCCCTAATACTAAACTCTCTGTTCTCCCTATGCTTATCAGCATATATTTTCTATCTATCCTGGGTTGCCTTCAGATTATGCCTAATCTTTACAACCTCCTGCTCCATCTCCTTGAGCAATTCTGGACCAATCACACATTAGAGGAAATTTCAACTCAAAATGGGCCTTTTAAATTTTATTCAAATTCCATGTCATCATGTGTTAGCCAATGAAATTGCTTTAAATTTGAAATACTGTATAGGTCTTAAACACTTTTTTAATATAAATTTGGGGATAGCTATCATAAAAAAAACTACTTTTTTTTGTTTGTATTTTTTACATATCTCCTTGTGTTTTTACTCAAATTTCGATCGGGAGAGCTCTTTGGATGTGGAATTAAATTCCACATCCAACGAGTACCCACTTGGCATACTTTTGACGGACCCCGCTACCCCAAAAACAAGAAATACCTGAAAAAATGGAATGATGACATCATCATTTCATTTTTTCAGGTATTTCTTGTTTTTGGGGTAGCGGGGTCCATCAAAAGTATGCTGAGTGGGTACTCATTGGATGCGGAATTTAATTCCCCATCCAACGAGCTCTCCTGATCGAAATTTGAGTAAAAACACAGGGAGATATGTAAAAAATACAAACAAAAAAGTAGTTTTTTTTCTTTTCTTCCTCCAAAATTAATAAATATTATTTTATTATTTTAAAAATTATTTTATTAGTTCATTTTAGGAGGCCCATTTTGAGTTGAAATTTCCTCTAATGACTCTGTTTGCTGGATTATCCCAAGTCACTGGTATCCTACACCTCCTGCCATACAAAGATTCATATGGACTCATCCCCAAGGATTCTTTTTGTCCATTTTTATAAGCAAACTCTACCAAGTGTAAGTAATCTTCCCACTTTGTAGGCTTGTCCATCACGTACATGTGAAGCATGTCTTCAAGCACTTGGTTTACCCTCTCTATCTTCCCATTAGTCTGAGGATGGTAAGCAGTGTTGAAGTTCATCTTTGTACCCAAATCTGCAAACAACCCCTTCCAAAAATTGGAAGTGAACTTGACATCTCTGTTAGAGACTATTACCTTTGGAAATCCATGCAATTTGAAAATCTCCTTCATGAAGATATTTGCAATGTCATCAATCTTATGCATAGACTTAACTGGTATAAAATGTGCTACCTTTGTCAACTTGTCCACCACAACCATGATGGAATCATGTTGTCTCCAAGTCATTGGAAATCCTGTATAGAAATCCATGGAAATAACTTCTCATTTCCATTCAGGAACTGGAAAAGGCTGCAACAAACCCGCTGGGTGTTGATGCTCAACCTTCACCTGCTGACATTTCATGCACCTGGAAATGTATTTAGCCATGTCCCTTTTCATTCCTAGCTAAAAGTATTTCTTTCTGGCTGTAGGAATTGTCTTTTGATAACCTAGGTGACCAGAATATGGAGCTTGATGGATCTGATCCATAACAACTCTCCTCAAATCCGCTACATTTGGAATCTAAATTCGGTTCTTGTAAGTAAGAATTCCATCTTCCTCCAAGTTATATCCCTCATACCTCTTTTCAAGGCTTTGCTGCTGCAATTTGTCCTTAATCTGCACATACAATTCATCTTCAGCAACATGATTAACAATTTGTTGCCTCAACTCTGATTGGAAAACACTAACGGATGCCACATGCATTGCCTACACCTTTCGGTTGAGCGCATCAGCTACCTTATTCTCTTTCCTCTTTATGTGTTTGATTTCAAAATCAAACTCACATAAAAACTCCATCCATCTAGCTTGCCTAGCATTTAGAGTAGGCTGATCAAATAAATACTTCAGATTGCAATGGTTTGTCCTTAACTTAAATCTTATGCCCATCAAGTAATGCCTCCACATCTTGAGAGCATGTACTATGGCTGCAAGTTCCAAATCATGAGTAGCATAGTTTTTCTCATGGTCCTTCAACTTTCTTGAATCATAACATATAACGTGGTTGTATTGCATGAGGACTCCACTAATCCCTTTACCACATGCATCAATACATACCACAAAATCTTTCTCTGGGTCTGCAACTTTCAATACTAGTGCACTGGTGAGAAGATTCTTCCACTATTGGAAGCTTTCTTCACACCTCAATGTCCATTCAAACTTTATGCTCTTATTTTGCAAAGAAGTAATGGCATGTGCAACCTTGGAGAATCCTTCAATGAATCTCCTGTAGTATCCTGCAAGTCCCATAAAAGATCTCACATCTGTCACATTTCTTGGAGTAGGCCAATTCATAATGGCTTCAATCTTTTCAGGGTCCACAGATATACCCTCTTCTGAGATAATGTGACCCAAATACTGAATTCTATCTCTATAGAATTCACACTTTCTCAACTTTGCATACAACCGATGCTCCCTAAGCAATTTTAATGTCAATCTCAAATGCTCTTCATGTTCTTCCTCATTCTTAGAATAAACAAGAATGTCATCAAGGAAAACAAGAACAAACTTGTCCAAATACCTACTGAAGGCACTATTCATAAGGCACATAAATGTAGCTAGTGCATTTGTGAGACCAAATGGTACCACTACAAACTCATAATGGCCATACCTTGTCCTGAAGGTTGTCTTATGAATGTCTTCATCCTTGATTCTCACTTGATGGTAACCCGACCTCAAGTCAATATTGGAAAATACCTTTGCTCCTCTCATTTGATCAAAGAGGTCATCAATCCTAGGCAAAGGACACTTGTTCTTCACAGTAACCTTATTCAATTGTCTGTAATCAATAAAAAACTTGAGTGTACCATCTTTCTTCTTTACAAACAGAATTGGTACTCCCCAAGGAGACATGCTGGGTCTGATATACTTCTTCTCCAACAACTCTTGCAGTTGCATCTTCAGCTCACCATTTCTGGTGTACTCATTCTGTAGGGTGTCTTAGACACTGGTGCTGCTCCTGGCACAAGTTCAATCATGAAATAAATGTCCCTCTTTGGAAGAAGCCCTGGAATCTCATCAGGAAACACATCTCTGAATTCTTGCAACACATGAAAGTACTCCAACCTAGGAGTTTCATTCTCCGGTGCCTCCAAAATACGAGCTGCATATAACTGGAAACCTTTCCTACATAACTTCTTCAACTACATTGCTGAAACATGCCTCACAGAAATCACCTTTAGAATAACTTTCACAATCCTTGAGTTTCCTTCTTCATCCAAGCACTCAAAAGCCTTATTATAACAGTCAAGCTTTACTCTATGAGCTTCTAACCAATCCATTCCAATGATAACATCATAGGAACCAAGGGGTAGAACATTCAGATCTACATAGGTGACCAATCCATTCATACCTAATGGACAACTCTCTACCACTTCACTAACCTTTCTCTTAGTTCTAGTGGATAGTTGAATTAACCACGATTTTCTATGCCTCACTTTCTTAAAGCACAAATCTCCACTACTCTAGGAGCAATGTAACTGTGGGTAGAACCAAGTTCAATCAAAATAGAAACAGATTGCTCAGCAATCTTACCTATAACTTCAACCACAGTTGACTGATGATCTTCCTGGCGGTCCTCCAGCACTGCATAAATCCTAGGGACGCCCCCCGCTACTTGACCCATTTTTTTTGCCTCTTGAAGGTTGTAAGTTGGCCTTGCACTCTCATTCTCGAGTAGACAATTCCTGGGCATGTGGGGTCCTCCACATCTCCAACATTGGAGTGGTTCTCTGATCTGCTGTGGATCTCTTGGATTTTCTCCCGCCACTCTAGTTGGCTGATTTTCAGCTTGGGATGGTTTCTTCTGTTGATTCCTAAAGCTAGAAGGTTTGAAATCTTTCTTCCTTTGGTCAGACTTCCCATTCTTCTTGTCCTTTCATGACTTATGCTACTCAGGTTTTCCTTTCCTTTGCTCATAGCAATACTTAGCCTTCCTTATTTCTTCTTCAAGAGTTCTAGGTTCATAAAACTCGATTCTGTCTTTGTAAGACTGAGGAAATCCACTCAGAAAATGTTGGATTTTCTCTTTTTCATATTTGATGTACCTGACATACCTCAACAGTTCTAGGAACTTATTTGCATACTCTTCCATGGTCTGTTGTCCCAATCTCAGCTCATGGAATTCTTTGATCTTGTCATCATAGTACCTGTCAGAGAGGTATTTCTACTTGAAATACTTCTGGAACCGTTTCCACTTAAATATTCTTTCACTAATCCTCCTTACTTGCTTGAATTTCTCCCACCAAATGGATGCCCTTCCATTTAAATTGAATATGGAAACCCATGCCTTCATGTTCCCCGAATAATCCTGAACTTGGAAGTACTTCTTTATCCCAAGAAGCCAAGCTTCAACTTCTTGTTCAGTCTTTACCTCGCCATCAAACGTAGGAGGTTTAGCCTTCTTAAATTCATCCCAAGAGTGATCCCTATGGTGCCTCTTTCTCTTTCCCTTGCGAGAAGAATAGCTTGAATCCCCACTTGCTTCTTCTGAGTCATATGATCTACTAGAAATCCTTATTCTTCTTCTAGTACTGCCTTTGGATTTTACTGTACCCTGTCCAGACTCTATCTTTCTTTGCAAGTTTGTAAAACTCTACAACATAGAAGCATTCAACTGATGCTGCTCTTCTTGAGCTTTAATCAGGCTTCTCATGGTGGCTGCAATATCTGGCGGTGTCTCTTGGAATCTCCTTCCATTAGACTCTACATCATCATTTCCAACTCAAACATTTCCTCCCATGGCATCTCGCACACACTCGTAGGAGTCCCGAGCATCATCTCCATCATAAGTTCTCACGGCTGAACCACAGCTTACTTTTCCAAAATATACTATGACTCTGCAAAATGTGTTATCAGCACCATTTGTTAGACACACAGTAATTCAAAATCAAAACCATTTACTTACTGTCACCTGGCCTATCTAGGCCCAATGCTGCAACTCGCAGCTCTGATACCACACTATAGTGTGTTTTCACCTTTCACACACCTGGGTTACATGGCAGAAATATTCAAGCCACTCGGTGTGTCCCTGGGGGCAAGTCTCGAGTCAAGGCTGTCACCTTGTTCTTGACTCCTCCGTTTAGGCTCAACTCCTAACGAATCCAAGGGGGGTAGACCCTATTAAGTTACTAAGGCTAATTACTTAGTGTGATGGTGTTATATTGATTAAGTTGTTTAGGAGCTTTGAAATTAACCAGTGGAAACAAAAGATAACAAGATGCAAGATTTAAAGCACATAAGCATAGTAATGACACTCAATATATATATATAATCGAAAGAAAAAAATCACCAGTGCCTTAAATGGAGTCAATAGAGAAAATAATGTGCTTGCATGTGCTTGAAATAATTTGTTGCAAATGTCTTTTGGTAGATTTTAAATTAATGTGGAATGTGAATGAATTAAACTAGGCGAAAAGGGGACTCCAGATATACCCGAGGGGTACTTGGAGTATGTACAAAATTGAACTTTCACGGCTAATCGCAAGGTGTTTGTGGGATGAAATGGAGTCTCGGAGACTATTTTTCATAACGCACCCATCAGGGTGTGGCAGAGATTGGCACCTCGAGGTCACTTTCCAGTTGTTCCCACTCCTTTGGGTATTTTTCCACTGCTTACAGTTTGTTCGAGGCGTTGGATTTTCGCCTGATGGTTTGTCAATTTGGGAGATGAAGACTAATTAATCTAGTCACTCAAGTGCTTTTGATGCAGCTTGATTCCGCATCCAAGTGCAAAGCATACACACTAGAGTCTTTGTTACTTTTAATAAATTTTAAAGGAGGTGTTCTTGTTAAAAACAAGAAAACCCTCTAGGAACCTCTTTCGATCCAAGTGGATCTCAATCGGGGAATCAAGGAGGGGTTAATTTTATTATGGCTAACGAAATGATTAATGAAAAAGGAAACAAATATACACAACACCGATTTTCTAATTAGTCCTACCACGCATCTCTTTCCCCTTGCGGGTCAATCGGGAAGTCGTGGGGTAAGTAGTATGATTACTTTAGAAATTATAGTATGGAGTAGTGAAAAATTATATCAAAGTATACAATCCTGCATGTCAGTACTAAACTAGAGCAGAAAAAAAAAGGAAAAAGCAAAAAAGTGAAACGGACGCAGATCCCTGCTGGGGGGATGGGAAGTGGGCTCGAAAGAGCCTACTCAAAAAATATTTTATTTTATTATTATTGGTTACAATATCAGAAAGATGAAATATCAAAAACCTCTTGGTCCTTATATGGGATGAAACCAAGATCTTACAACTCTGCAAAATTTTTAAATTTTAGTGAAACGGGAGACCCCTGGGGGGATTTGAACGCTCCCGAGGCCACTTTCGAACAACATATTATTTTATTTTCTGTTACACTTGCTAAAACCCAGCAATCATATTAGAATAACATATTCCCAAAATCACTTGAAGAGTACCTTTGGATCAGCCTACCTTAACTCAACAAAGATTAAGTTAAAACTAGCTAAACAGGTAAAAAAGGAACCAAGGAAAGCAAGCTTTCCTTGGGATATTGGATTTTTGTTTGTGCAGCCAATGAAATATGCACTGATTTCTGGATTTAATCTTTTTAAAACATAAAAGGAAATCTAGAGCATGCAACCTACTGATTTTCTTTAACTTGCCATGCAAAACGAACGATTTCCTTATGCTAGATCTAGAATGCTTAATGATACTTTTTAGAATTGAGATCTAGACTATGAGCTTTGAAATAGCAGATATATGTATATTTTAATTTGATATAATAGATCCAAATGATAAAAAATCTTTAGAACACAGTAACCAGGTAAGAAAAATGATTTTTTAAATAAATGAGAAGAAGAGGAGAGAAGGTCGGCTCGTTCCTTGAATGGAACAAGCTGAAAGGAGGCCCTTTTGTGGAGCACTGAGGGAAAGAGTCTTGAGCTTATTGGATAATGAATGACATCAATATTTATCCACACCTTCATCCCATTGGGAACCTGCAACTAGATAACACAAGCCTTCACAACACCTCATGAGATCTGGATATAGATGTATAAAGCAACAAAAATGAAAGATCATGCAAAAATAATCTTATTTAAGCATGTAACTGAGATTCTTGAGCATACATAATATGGATAAACAAGAGCAAGTAATCTAACGTTCCTATTTTACACCCTTACTTGATTCAACTGAATCCTTGAAGCTAGAAAACAAAAGCAGCACAGAAATTGGAAAGAAATTGCAGTTACCACATTAGCAACATGACTCTGGGAATCCACACAAACACATGCACTACACGGTATAGCCTCCAAATATTCTTTATTCACAATAAAAATATAGCTGTATTACAATGGCAACAACTCCTCAATCCAACTCTAACTAGCTTGGAAGAGGCAGCCTGAGCTTTATTTATACAAAAAATAGGAGATCCAACCCAGGGGGGACGCAAATCCCAAGAAGACAGACCACTGTAGCTGAAGGAGAGTCCATCAATGTTTATCTGAACCTGAATTGAGCCTACTTGTCAATCGGGGGGTTGATTGAGCTGACACATCAACCCACAGACTGACACATCAATCCACAGAGCTTCTAGGAGAGCCCACATGTGTGGAGGAAAGAGAGAGGGTGTAATGCCCCATAAAGGATGCTGAAGATCAACTCTGGGTCTGTCAAGATCACCTCCTTTAGTCAAGGATTTGTCAGATCTAGTCAATTTGGTTCAGATCTGACTAATTTCAATCAAATCAGCTGAGAATCCATTGATCTAGGATTTTGGATTTGCTCCATTATTCATCAATTTATTAATTAAAATAATCAATAATTGATTTTTTGGGGTTTTCTGACCTGAGTGATGGAAAATCACTCAAAACCTGAAAAAAGTGGGTACATGGGTTTACATGGTGCTCTTAGCTTGAAAATGAGCACCTACATGACTGAAACTGATTATTTGGCCCAATTTTATTACAAAACCAAATTTTCCAATTAAACTATTAAAAAATAGCCTAAGTTTTGGAAAAAATAAATTTTAATAAAAAACACTGAAAAAAATTAAAAATTTTAAAAATTGAAAAAACCTAGGGGGGCTTATAAATGTTCATATGAGTTGACCATGATGCCTAGCATGTTTATACATTGACACATAGACTCTAATAACCTCAATAGGCCTAAATTCCAAGCCGACCACCCTAACTTTGGAGGTATGGAGTGAAAAACTCAAAAATTATCAGTCGTTTATTCAACAACCAATAATAACCAAGGGAAAAAACACCCTGGGCTGATCGGATTGACAAATAAAGTCTAAGAGACCGAGTCTTTTATAGACACTATCATGCTAGAACATTTATTACAATTACCCCATGGGGTATGAACATGTGATAGAGTACAACAAGCACTTCCCAGAAGTACTTTCGAAGGTCTTTCGAAGTCCAAACAAAGAATCTTGGTCTGGTTCACCA
The DNA here is from genome assembly GCA_001517045.1 of Pseudotsuga menziesii. NCBI lineage: Eukaryota > Viridiplantae > Streptophyta > Pinopsida > Pinales > Pinaceae > Pseudotsuga > Pseudotsuga menziesii. The sequence continues at coordinate 130,404 of LPNX010221769.1, read as the reverse complement.
GGCTTACTTGATAAAAAACCACTAAGTACAACTTAGGTGTAACATTCTTTGTACTGCTCTTACTGCCTTTGTCTTTTACTGTACCATGTACAGAGTCTATCTTTCTTTGCAAGTCTGTCAAACTCTTCAACATAGAAGCATTCAAATGATGCTGCTCTTCCTAAGCTTTAATCAGGCTTCTCATGGTGGCTGCAATATCTGGCGGTGTCTCTTGGAATCTCCTTCCATTAGACTCTACGTCATCATTTCCAACTTGAAAATTTCCTCCCATGGCATCTCGCGCATGCTCGTAGGAGTCCCGAGCATCATCTCCATCATGGGTTCTCATGGCTGAACCACAACTTACTTTTCCAAAATATAATATGACTCTGCAAAATGTGTTATCAACACCATTTGTTAGACACACAGTAATTCAAAATCAAAACCATTTACTTACTGTCACGTGGCCTATCTACGGCCAATGCTACAACTCACAACTCTAATACCACACTATAGTGTACTACAAGTTGGTATCAGAGGGTACTCTTGACTGCTTTTCGGCCCATCCAGGACCAATGTTGCAACACGTAGCTTTGATACCACGCTATCATGTACCCATGCCCCAATATCATGTGGAATTAAAATTTTCATCGAGAACCTTTACTGTTCATCGAAACACAGGGCATGGTCATGAACCACTTCTCGACATTTCCAACACTCTCACACTCCCTCTAGTCTTCCATTGATCAGTTCGACGATCTGCAAGGAAATATCTCAAAGGAGATTGGACGGCGGAGAGAAAATGCAATGGAAATCAACGATCATAAACGATCACGTAGCTCGAACCAAATCAACGACTTAGAATTCACCCACAAAAATCAATGGTGCGGAAAGCCCGAGTTGTGGGGTCGAAAAGATACAAAATTTGCAATCTCACTTCTCGCAACCTACATCCCACATCCTGCATCAGAAACAGATCAACGGCTAAGAATCATCCTATGAAGATCGACGGCATGGAGACTTGAATTACGGAATTGGGAATTATGGAAATTGCAACACCGCGATCTTACATCTCACATCCCACAAGTTACAGAGAGGAAGTTACGAAAGGGAAATCTGTGAAAACCAAAATCTATGAAATGGCATTCTGCATCTCGCATCCTACAATCCTGCAAATTTGTGCAAAGGGGGATTTCTGGCAGGAAACTCATCTTTTTTATTGAATTCTTGGATCGATCTAATCATCCAGGCCATTACCAATCTAGCCAATTTACCCTGCAACTTAGTTCAAAATGCATTGAGGGAAAAACACACATAGATGCCTATAATTGCAGTTATTCAAAAGAACAATGCATCAATTCAACACATCAACATGTTCATCACATTCCATCAAGCAATTAAAATCCAAGAAATACAGTTGCAGAGAATTATGTAGACAAGAACACTTATATTGATTAGAACTTGTCCCACAACCAGCTATGTCATTGCAGCGTTCCTCCCAACCATAGGCCAATGTGCTCCTTAGTCTCTCAACAACACTACCACCCCCGAGCTGGCCATGATTTCCTACAGGAATGAGGGAACACTAGCAGACTCATACATAGCCAAGGGTGTCATACAACTCAACCAAGCCAACACAAATGGGTTGATTAGGCTATAAGGGAAAACATCCCAACAGATGGGTTTCACAGGTCACTCTGTCAAGCCATCTCACAGTTGGGTTTCACAGACTGTTCACAGACAAGCCAACCTTCACCTTAAGGACCAGTCAAGCCAACATATGGGTTTATCAGATTGTTCACAGTCAAGCCATATTATTGTTGGGTTTATCAGGCTAACTGGCCAAGCCAACATTCGCAGTTGGGTTTATCGTATTGTCCATCCAAAGGTTAGTCACCAGTTCAAACACAACAAGACAGAGCCAAGCCAATAGATGGGTTTATCAGGCTACCAGCCAAGCCATCTTTCCAGTTCAGTTTATCAGGCTTCTAAGGAAATGGGCAGGAAGAACTGCTAAGATAGTGAGCTCATCTATAGAGCTAAGAACACCTTCACAAGAACTATATGGCCTTGATTCCCAACTGCCTACACACCCAACACAAGGAAGTGTCCCCTTCTCTGCTCCACAGTCCCTCAGGCTACACCTTCCCTTCCAGTGCTCTTCAGAATGTGCATAGCAGTTTTACCAGCCACTCTTATCTTATCATGAGGTTCCACACTAGGTTTATCAAGCACATCCTACATATTTCTCATTCCTAAGTCTTGTACATAGTTCAGACTCGAACCAAGGTGCACAACACAATAACCACAGGGAGACTCTACAACACAGGCTTACCCTGGAACACAAGTAATATGGTCTCATACACTCTGTAGTTTAAGATAACGTTGCAACACAACAATCACAGTCCTACCAAGGGAAAGCACTCGTAGAACATGAAGGATACACACAGGAAGAGCTCCGCTACTACCACAATGCCACTCTCCTTGGAAACGAAGATGGTGGTGAATGATGATGAACCAAAACGTCCGGCAGCTCCCAAAATGTGAGAGTAAATCCAAAACATGAACATGTGGGTCAAAACTGGCATACGGTTCTGGTGTTTTCTTTTCCATGTAAGAAAAACATGACATTCCAAAATTGGGTGCTCTACCCAGTTCAAATTTTCTCGTACTCTTCCCCTTCCAAGCAATAACTACCTCAACCACCTTCTGGCAGAATAAATGGTTGGGAAGAGAAGAGAAGAAAGAGGGTAGTTGACAGTTCTTATGGGTTCTCCCCATCACACATATATTTTCTCCAAACTAGCTCAAGGTTAACATTCCCACCCTCTTATCCTTAGGAAAATCATGCCCCCATCTCATTATTCTTTGCATTGACCTAGCTGACTATGGGTTTTCATTAATTTACATATTTACATTATGTTTACAAACGTGCTTGACTCAGCACAGAAACCATAGGCATCAACCATGATCTCCAATATACCAAACATTAATTGAATGACAGGGCCTTGGCATTGAGCCCTTGTCATGATTCGATATAATATTTACATCATATACATTAATGCAACGGGGTCAAAACCAGGGTGTTACAGTACAAATCATGGCACTTCTTGTGGGACTTGGTAAATTGGAAGAGTTCAAAGAATAAAAAAGAAGGATGGTAATAGGGTGTTTGATTACCATAATGACATCGATCTATTGGATAGGCCTGAAGGTGTTGAGATTCAATGTTGTTGGTACTATAAAATAAAGGGGAAATGCATGTACAAGTATGATTCCACATATCATCTATTCATACAAATTGAATTTGTTATAGAACCGACAAACCTATCATACAATATCAAGAATGACACTTACAAGTTAGAAGAAATCAACCACGGAATTTATGAGGATTTCATTAAAAATTTAAATAGGGTGGAGTTTTCAAAACATTCTAAGTTCTCTTATCTTTTCACTACTATCTTATAGCTTATTTATAAAGTATTATTTTTTGTATTATCGTTGATTTGTTTGTATCAATTATATACTCATTTTATACTTGTTGGCTTCAGGTGAGGTGAATGGTTCAGATGGTGAATGGTTTGGATAACTCAATGTGAAGTTATCGATCATCAAATATTTCTTTATGATTTCTTGAAGCTTGGTTGTTGAGGGTTCTTGAACTTTTGTTGGCCATGCTCAAATTACATTTTTTAGCATTAATTGTGCATGATGCTTCATGCTTCATGTTGTTCATGTTCTTTATGTACATCTTATTCAATGTATGATAATTAAGAATTGATTTACTGCCCAATATCTATGTTGTAAATGTTTAAATTTTGTTTGATTGGGCTTCAAATATATTTTATTCTAGTGGTAGAACTGCTGAAGCAAGTGTTTTTTGAATAATGCAAGCAATGATCAAACTTATAACCAGTTTTACCAGAGGATCCGTTCGTTCACCTTTACCTCAATTTTGTTTTATTTGTTACACCAGTGAGGTTGGATGTATCTCCTTTTCAATACACCTGAGTTTGGATAGCAAGTAAATGATAGTAATCTAATGTAGATCCTGGTTTCAAATCAAAACCAAAGCATAGCCACTCTGGCTATTACTACATTGTTGAAAACAAACAATGAGTTGAGTGTGGATCCTTTGATGAAGCAAATAAAAAAAATTGTGTCAGATATATCATGTGAGTCCAAGTTTATTGTTGTGGAAGAGATTCTAACTCTTTGTTTGAAGTTCCCACGGAAGTATCGAACACCGAGTAATTGGTAGAGTTTTTTTTATTCTATTTAGATGTGTCATATTTGCTCTCTTTCCTTTGGAAGAGAGTTGATAACTATGTTGTTTGTCGAATGATTTTCAAGAATAAAATTTATAAGTAATATACTTAGAGAAGAATGGGGATTTGGATATAAGAAATCTATTGTGGACTCTATTCTTATTCTCATACCACTACAACAAAGCCCTGTTATTAACATCCATTTTAGCTTCCTTTTTAGCGTCCACTATCCCTTTTAGTGTATTTTTCATCATTTTTTGGACAAAGTGGACGCTTTTCCACGGGATTTCTCTTTTAATGACATTATTTGTGTCCCTTTTTAAAAGTTGATGCTATTTTGGATGCTAATTAGAATCCCAAATAGCGTCCCAATTAGAGTCCTTATTAGCATCCTAATTAGCATCCCAATTAGCATCCCTTTTTAAAATTTGGTGCTATTTTGGACGTTAATTAACATCCAAAATAATGTTAATAAACGTCCATTAACATTATTTGCCTCTACCCCACCTGGAACTCTGCCTCGGCTGAAACTTTTCCTAGGATGGAACTTTGCCCCACCTGAAACTATGCTCACCTGGAACTTTGCCCCGGTTGGAACTCTGCCCGGGTTGGAACTCTACCTTGACTGGAACTTTGCCTCGTCTGAAACCATGGCCGCTTGGAACTTTGCCTTGCATGGAACTCTGCCCCGGTTGGAACTCTGCCCCGACTGGAACTCTGCCTTGCATGGAACTTTACCTCGGATGACATAATGGAAATGCTTGAGTTTCTATCTTGTAAATTTCTTCTTGGTTTTTGGTTGATCTATTTGGTTCATTGATCTGTATCTTGTTTCGCTTATATGGTGGTTTGAAACCTCGTTCATGGCCAATTAAACCTAGAAGCTTCAATGAAAGCCTATAGCCCTTGATTTCCTTCCCTAACATTGTCAAAGCCTTGAAACTTATCATTGGCGTATAAAATGTCCTAATGGTGGACAAATATTCGTTACGATACCTTGTATTGACCTTTGAGCCCTAAGAACTATGCCCCGCTTGGAACTCTGCCATAGCTGGATCATTGCCACGCATGGAAACCTACCTGGAACTTTGCCCTACATGGAACTCTGCCTCGTCTAGAACTCTGCCCTGCATGGATCTTTTCCCGACTGGAACTCTGCCCTGGCTAGAAATCTGCCCCGGCTGGAACTCTACCCTGCATGGATCTTTGCCTCGGCTTGAACTCTGCCTCGGCTGGAACTCTACCCCGGCTGGAACTCTTCCTTGCATGGAACTTAACCTCGACTGGAACTTTTCCCCAACTGTAACTATTTGTCTTACAGAACCCATCTACTAGGTATTATACGTAGGAAGATTAGGAGCTTGTTGTTTGCTCATAATTTGGATGAAAAGCTTGACCTCAACCTCAATGGCAGTATTTTTGCCCCGGCTGGAACTTTGCAAAGTGATGGCATAATGGAAATGCTTGAGTTTCTATTTTGTAAATTTCTTCTTGGTTTTTGGTTGACCTATTTGGTTCGTTGATCTGTATCTTGTTTTGCTTATATGGTGGTTTGAAACCTTGTTCATGGCCCATTAACCCTAGAAGCTTCAATGAAAGCCTATTAGCCCTTGATTTCCTTCCCTAGCATTGTCAAAGCCTTGAAACCTATCATTGGCATGTAAAATGTCCTAATGGTGGACAAATACTCGTTACGATACCTTGTATTGACCTCTGCCTCGCCTGGAACTCTGCCCTGCCTGGATCATTGCCGCGGATGGAACTTTGCCCTACCTGGAACTTTGCTCCATTTGGAACTTTGCCCTACATGGAACTCTGCCCCGTATGGAACTCTGCTGTGCATGGATCTTTCCCCGGTTGGAACTCTGCCCCGGTTGGAACTCTGCCCTGCCTGGAACTCTGCCTTGTCTGGAACTCTGCCCTGCATGGATCTTTTCCCTGGTTGGAACTTTTCCCCGTCTGGAACTCTACCTTGCATGGATCTTTTCCCCGACTAGAATTTTGCCTTGTATGGAACTTTACCCCGGTTGGAACTTTGCCCCAGTTACAACTATTTGTCTTACAGAACCCATCTACTAGGTATTATACATAGGAATATTAGGAGCTTGTTGTTTCCTCATAATTTAGATGAAAAGCTTGACCTCAACCTCAATGGTGGTATTTTTTCCCCGGCTGGAACTTTGCAAAGTGATGGAATAATGGAAATGCTTGAGTTTCTATTTTGTAAATTTCTTCTTGGTTTCTGGTTGACCTATTTGGTTCGTTGATCTGTATCTTGTTTCGCTTATACGGTGGTTTGAAACCTCGTTCATGGCCCATTAACCCTAGAAGCTTCAATGAAAGCCTATTAGCCCTTGATTTCCTTCCCTAGCATTGTCAAAGCCTTGAAACCTATCATTGGAATGTAAAATGTCCTAATGGTGGACAGATACTCGTTACGATACCTTGTATTGACCTCTACCCCGCCTGGATCATTGCCGTGGATGGAACTTTGCCCTACCTGGAACTTTGCCCCGTCTGGAACTTTTCCCTACATGGAACTCTGCCTCGTCTGGAACTCTGCCCTGCATGGATCTTTGCCCGGCTGGAACTCTGCCCCGGTTGGAACTCTACCCTGCTTGGAACTCTGCCTTGTCTGGAACTCTGCCCTGCATGGATCTTTTCCCTAGTTGGAACTCTACCCCATCTGGAACTCTACCCTGCATGGATCTTTTCCCTGGCTGGAACTCTGCCTTGCATGGAACTTTAACCTGGCTGGAACTTTGCCCCAGTTACAACTATTTGTCTTACATAACCCATCTACTAGGTATTATACGTAGGAAGATTAGGAGCTTGTTGTTTGCTCATAATTTGGATGAAAAGCTTGACCTCAACCTCAATGATTAGGAGTTTCTATGTTGTAAATTTCCTCTTGGTTTCTGGTCGATCTATTTGGTTCATTGATTTGTATCTTGTTTCGCTTATTTGGTTCGTTGATCTGTATCTTGTTTCGCTTATATGGTATCCTGGAATAATATTTGATGTGCATGGTAAATCGAACATCTATATTGTACTGTTTATTTGTGATTTCAAAAATGGATGGTCTTGCATAACATTTGTTACTAAGAGTATAAACGTTGTTATTTTTCAGGGTTTTGTTTGCTTGGAGGCTTATGAAACCAAAGTTGGCCTTCTGATACTATGGCCATAATACAGGTTCGTGTTATATCTGAACAATCTAATATCCTTATTGATGTATTGAGCTATATGAACTAAATATGTTATTGGCTGACCATCTTAGGAAGACTTGACTTATAAAGTCATCAAGGAAAGTAATGGCCACAACTTCTTTTACTGTTTGGGAGTTGAGTGCAATGGTTTGCGATGCAGCAAGTGTTGTGCATTTAATAAACATCATGAGCAAGTACATGGGTGGGAACCCATAACATTGCATGTCGGTGCCCCGTGGGGCCATAACTACAAGCTTCGTTCTGCAACAAGAATGGAAAGAGAACGCAAGCGAAAAAATTACGACGTTGAATAGAAGAATAGGAAGGCTGTGGAGACTGCTGCCATTCGTCGAGAGGTCCAAAGTGAGGTATGATCTTTGTATTGATGTTTTATTTTCAGACATATTAAAAAAAGGATGCTGGCTTAGCTTGTTATCTTTGTTTTTCTTGTAATAGGGGGTGAAAGGTGTAGATGAGTTGAGCGAAGATGTAGTGGCATGCATCAAAAGAATCGTTGCTGAATACGATGCACAAGCCAGTGAAAAAAAATATGCACTTATGAATATTGTTCGTAAGAAGGTTATCAAAGATAAATATTGGGAGGCCCTAAGAAAAATCTTCAATGAGTCACTGTCGGTAGGAATTTTCAATTCCTATTCAATTCCAGTCTTGCATGGCATTTGGAGAACTAACATATATTGAATATCCTATCATTGCAACAGAGATATTTAGATAGCTCTTCTGATACACCCAAGGATGATTACATGTTTGTTGAAGAGACAGTCAGCGTACGTTTCGTAAACCCCTCCATGCTTTCATACATATTGAAAATGCTTGAATTAATATCCATCTTATTGACAATATTTCCTCTTTTCTGCAAGGAAATAATATATCTGTGGGTCAATCGTTTAGATATGACTTGAATCAAACCCATGATATATCTGAAGATGTTGAATTTTCTTTTTGTGACATGACAACTGGAGGTGTCAGTCAGGAAAGAATTCAACAACGTGAGAAGACATCATAACGTGTTCCTTTCAGCCCACCATCATTTGAAAAGACTCCAATTGATTTAAATGTTGCATTTGATTTTTCACAAAGTCCTGAGGACAATATCATGTCCGTTGAAGAGACACTCGGTGTAATTTTTATAAGCCGCTCCTTGTATTGTAATTTTTTCCAATTGCTATTCAAATTAATGTTAGTTTTGTTGTATATAATAGCAATGTTGCAAGGTATTTAAAAAAACTTACTTTTTTATAACATTCTTTCGTTGCAACAGAGAAATGTATGCAACTCTTCACTGTTCTCTGAGGACAATATCATGTCCGTTGAAGAGACACCCGCTGTAAGTTGTATAAGCGCTCCTTGTATTGTTACACATTGGAAATACTTTATTGAAACCCCATTTTATTGACATTGTTTCCTTATAATGGCAGAGAAATATTGTATATGTTGGTGACCCATCTTCATCAAATATGAATGAATGCATTGAACAAGGAGAAGGAATTAGTCAAACCCTTGAACTCAATCACTTAATTGAGGTGAGGAAGGGAAGAGGGAGGAGGGAGCAGAGCTCCACTCCCTTCCTTGCCTCAATTAAGTAATTTACCTTTATAATTACACTTCCATTTTTAATTACAGATCAAGTGGAGATCCTTTCATTGCTACTGTCAAGGAGCTGCTCTCACTTTTGGAGGCAAATCATGGTCAAATGTAAGAGGTTGCAGGATAGAGCACAGATTTAGGTTCGGCCTACGGGATTTCAATGTGCAATTATGCATCCAATAATGATTATTGCATCTCCTGCCTTACTCGCATTGCGAACAACATCTTCCAGCTCTGGGGCTACGTCGTCGGTGCTCAAGTTACGAGCACCGATCCTAACTGTTACCTATGCTACGAAAATTACTTATTTGATTAGAATCATTGCCAATACTTTAATAAACGCTCTGCTATGCCCATCAATTAATTTATTAATTGACACATTTAGGGCTCCATCCATTAATAAACTTAGCTTGTATTTTCAGATGTGCTATGTCTTCTTCATTAATTAGTAATCGCTTGTATTTTCCGTTTCTCTTTACCTCATGGCGTTGGCGTTATTGCTGGTTGTCTTTTACCGGATCTCATGTGGTTTATTTCAAACTTACTATTGACTTTTGAATAAATCTATTTTCATGGAGTTGTAATTGTTTTTTCTTTAATAAGAATTTAGTAATTTCCCAAAACTATATGAAATAATATTTAAACTATATATATTAATAATTAATAAGTTAATTTAGAGTTACACCTTCTTGAAATAACATCGAAATTAATTGTTTGTATAATAATTTTCAAACCATCGTCCAGATAAAATGACTATCCATTTCAAATGGAGATTGAAAAAGAGGTATAGATTGCAAATGTGATCCTAGGTTATACTTTTGCAATTGTTTTGTGATCCTAGGCCACTGCAACTTATTTTTGAGGAGAAGACAAAAGGTATTGTATTCAATCTCAATGCATTTCATGGAAAACTAATTGCGTGTATAAGAAACCGGATTGTGTTGTACACTTTGATGGAATCTGTTGATGGTTCGGCATTGTTAATGAAAAAATGTATACATAGAGGTCAAATGCATGCCTTGCAAGTTCAGACTTGTGGAGAAATTATTCTCGTTAGTGATTCAGAAAGATCTATCTATTTGTTGAAATACAAGAATGACAAGGGATTCGAGGAGATAGCTTATGATGATAGTGAAAAACGGATGACCTCTGTGATTCAAACTCTGGATATTGATTTATACTTGGGAGCATATACCAATTTCAACCTTTTTACATTAAGGGAAAATAACGAAGAGGTAGTGGAATTGGATGTTGAAGGTGAATATCATGTGGGGGAATTTTTCAACCGGTTCAGACATGGATCTCTTGCTGTCAATGTGTTGAGCACTAAAAGCTAAAAATTTCCTATAGTTATATTTGCGACATGTAGTGGTATGATAGGTGTTCTTGCATCTCTTTCAGAGGAGCAATACCAAATTCTTGAGAAGTTCCAAGTGAATATTCAGAAAGTAAGCAAAGCAATCGGTGTGTTTAGCCATTGGAAATGGCAGTCGTTTATAAGCATTAGACATGTAACTACGACTAGATATGCGACTGCGACCACATATGCAAAACATTTCCTGGATGGCGACTTTATTGAATCATTTCTCGATCTCGACAGAAATTAGAAGGAGGAAATTACAAGTGCAATGGAACTTCCTCTATAAAATCTATGCACGATGTTGTCATGCCTTAGGACATAAGATTAATTTTTATCACTCTTAAAAAATGACTAAATGATGGTGTCATGGCTTGTGACAATACATTGATTTTTATCACCCTTAAAATTGGTC
>LPNX010221769.1:57040-119101 GCA_001517045.1 Pseudotsuga menziesii | reverse complement strand
TTTTTCCAATTTAGGGGTTGATTTCAAAGTTTTGTAAACAACAGTATGGCATGTTTAGTCCATGACTCAATTTTTTACCTCGAAAAAAAAACATGTATACTAGTATCAACAATTTTCTATTTGGGGGGTGTTTTTGGTGTTTTTTATGCAAAAATCATCATTTTTATGGCTGGAGTTCTCGTTCTTAGTATAAAGTTCTCATTTCATAGTATAAGTGGTTCTTGTCGATCTTCCAATCAACACCTCATTGCTCGTGCATATATTTTTTCATTTCAGACTATGTGACTGGATTCATGCATTCAAGTACAAGATTCACAACATACCTGTATGTAGTTGAGTCCATTAGGTCTGAGTGTTGCGAACCTTCTCTCATACCATTTGTAAAAAACCTAGTTTTCCACTATGGGATTTCAGGGAAATGGGGTAATTTTTATTATTATTTGTTCACCTAATCTAAATGAGTCAATATGTTAGTCTCAACTATTACTTATAATCAAGTTCATGTACCTTCCCTTTGGATATTATATTTTATACAAAACATATAAATCACTTGAACTAATATCTAACTATGAAGTGGTTTAAGCTACTCATTACCTTAAAACATGTGGAAGCTCATTTGGTCAATGCTTACCAAGCTATTACTTAGTCATTAACCTAATATTTAGTTATAATAAGACACACACACCGTCACCTAGAATCAGCCACGGATAACACTATAATCATAACAATCTCTTTTCAATTTGCTAAGGTGTAAGCATGCAATTATGAATGTACTACTAAACACTATAACTTATTCTTTCCTTTTCATCATGAAATAATAAACACTAACAATATATTTTCAATTTACTAAGGTGTAAGCGTACAATTTTGAAAGTGCTACTAAACACATAACTTATTCTTTCCTTGTCATCATCAAATACTAAACGTTGGGATACAAAATGAGTTTAAAACAATAGATAGGGTTTAATAATCATTACTAAGTAATATCATTTTCTTCAGAAACACTAGCAAGATAACTTAGCCATTCGTCATAAACAAGATTAAAACATCAACACATTTACTATAATAAGTTAGCACACATTTACTATAATAAGTTAGAGAAGAATATTGCAATTCGAGCATAAAGGAGGCTAATAAAAAAATTGATGATATACTTTCATGTAACCATTATCTTAAGCACTCTAAAGCTAAGTCTTATCAATAAACTCTATATATTTGAACAATAACAACTTATCAATCATGAATCATTTAACCGACTCAATAGATTACGAAACCATTGGGGACTCCCCATAACCAATAGATTACGAAACCACTGGGGACTCCCCATAACCGTTTGACTCTCTGTCTCACATATATTCTCCTGTTGAGGCCACCCCCAAGTTGGGCATGAATCCACTGAGAAAAAAGGGAACTAATATATCCATTAAAATAATGTATAAACTAAATACTTAACCACTTTAATCCATGAGCTCTAATTTGTAATTATTAGAACCATTAAGTATAATTGTTCTTTTTTAGGAAAACCGGTTCTCAAATGACTTAAATAATAAGCCTGATTTCATCACTATGGAGCTTGGTTTCCCAAATTAGAAACTTACTATTAATCATGCTTATATAAGAAAATTCAATCTTTTAAAAAAGAGAATTCATCTCTTGACATATAACTCGTATAGTTGCTCTTAAATTCTTATTAAAGAAATTAGTATACTTATATCTTAACTTCAAACATCACTTTAAGCAAAACTTAGGCTCTGCTAACTTGATTTTCAATAACTATAATGTATTCTCGACTCTATTCATAAATATGGATCTTACAACTTTAAACAATAACGCTAACTTCCATTTAAACTAGCAAAAGAGTTCAAGAATTCAAAGGAAAAAGTTCGAGTCTTCAAAGGAATGAGGTCACTCCCTTCTAATTCCATATGACGTAAATACCAGCAAAGAAGAAAACTAGAGTCGATGGTATCATATCTCTATTTAATCTAAGTAATTCAGGGAAAAAGTTATATTAAAATACGTTTATAGCTGAGTGACCCTCTGCCATGGCAGAAACTTTATGGTTTACTAATCAGTGGGGGAAAGTCACAAACTTTACAGGAAAGCTATTTACCTTTTATTTACAAAAACAAAACTTAAAAGCTCTCAAGGATTCCCTATTCTGAAAAGAGTTATTCCTTTCCCCAACAAAAATTTATGAATATAATTACATTGTGAGATGATTGGCAGAGAGTCCCTTCTTGATGGACTTATACAGTTACTTTTGTATATAGCTGGAATTATAAACGATTGTGAAAAGGGATAAGAAACATGTCCCCCAGCTGATATGACATCTTCTCATTAATATAATATCAGTTAATTGAATTAATAACTCAAATTCACAGAAGCACAAAGGTTCATACCTGAAATATGCTAACATGAAGCCTTTGTTCATAATACCTAGGAATTATGGAGATACCACCTTCTTCTTTTTTCCACCTGTCTCTTTTCTACCACTAGAACCTCCAAAAGTAAGGAATTAAGCATCAGTTTAGCAGTGCAAAGTTCAGGATCTCTCCAAGGAACTACCCTTTGATTCTTCATCAATAAAGTATGTCCATAAATTTTTGTAGAACCCATAAGAATTAACAACCAAAAGAAAGGTAAGGAGTTATGGCCGCAAGATTCTGAACAATCCTTCCTCTCTCACGAATCTCCCTTGGATCCTGTTTTCTCTATGACGCGAAGTCATTTTCTTAGTAGTTATAATCAACTAAACGAACAAACAAACCTGATAACTTTCTATTAACATGACATAATTTAATAAGATGCTCTTTATGTAATATGTATTTTAAAATATAAATGCTACCCTTTTTAAGTGTTTTAACATTAATATTATAATGATTGATTACAATAATAACTATTTTATTTGTTTATTTGATCCTATATACATTTGAATGTATATCTTTTAATACATATGTTTAATACTTATAATGTTTCAATTTTTGCTTCTCAATTTCTATACAAAGTATTTGCTATTGTTTTCTTTAATATTTAATATTAATAATCTACAACAATAATAAGAATAGTATTGTTTAATAGTACTCATAACATTAAACTATCAATAGTATTTAGCTCTTTTTAAGACTCTAAGTCGTACATAATTGAGTAGGTAATAAACACTTATATATGACAATGAGTACTAACTCTGTTACCATATTAATTACGGCTAATTGTTCTAAACATGAGACTTAGAAACTTTATGCTAAACAAATGAACTACTACTTTTCTGCTTGTTCCCAAAGACCCAAGATGACTCCATCATGAATTCATTTCTTACCAACCTTTGTCCCTCTCCCTTGTGGATACATTCCCCAATTCATTCAGTCGAGTCAAGCCCTTAGTCTCCTAAGTCTACCAAAACAATTTGTAACTTAGGGAAAATAAATAATATTACTTACAGTGCTTTTATGAACCTTGAGCTTCTCGCTGGAAAGATGTGTTAACACTATCCTCTCGGGATCACACCACATATCTATCGACACCTATCGATGCAAAATACCTAAACATCAGCACGGACACGTTTTACCCTATCCAAAAATAGGTGCAGTCTCACCCAAGACGTTTGAGGGAGGGATGCAATAACCACGTTTCCAAAGAGGGAAGAGGACTTTCACACTATAGGTTATTCTACCACAACATTGACCATAAATCCAAGGTTTTACTCAGATCAACTTATTCGCATTTACTCCACATTATATCAACAAAGACACATTATCATCATTTAGATTCATTTTCATAATACAAAGACATAACATATACTAGAACAATAGATCTTGTAAGACTTCACACCATTCATATTTAACTAGGAAAACATAGAGATTGCATTATAGAAGACTTCACATGACTCACATCAACAACATCATACATAAGTACAGACAACAACACAATTATGTGTCCAATAGTTTCTCATTTTATTAATCCCATAATTACACCACAAAAAGATAGAACAACCCTTGGTTGATTAGACTCAAACAAGAAAACACATTTGTTCCTCCAAACTAGATCCGTGGATAAGAATTAATTACAACCCTACAGATTATATGATTCAATAACTACACTTCTAACTCTATTTATATGCATACTAAACCATTACAAAATGGTCCACTTGAACAATCTCCTAACTAATTTGACCAAAAAATCCTAACTTGTCAATTTCTCCTTTCGTGCGGTCGACTCTTCCTTCTGTTGATTTCCTTCTTGAAGATTGCAGAAGTGCGCTTTGCACCTCCTAACCCCTTTCCAAATGGAACCCAAAACAAACTTGTGGATCTCCCTCAAGCCACTTCAGCTGGAAATAACTAGTTCATTCAACTTGTTCTTGAAGGCATCATATTCAGTTTTAACTTAATCAACTGATTCCTTGAACTTTTTTCTGAGTGGTGTGCACTGTTCCACTTCGTGTTCCATTGGGTTGTCTTCTTTCATATGTTGCATTGTATTTAATTCTTCCTTCATCCACGCGGTTTCCTCCATGTATTTGACCGCCATTTTCTCTATGGAACCTTGCAATTCATCCACCTGTTTTGACCTCCTCTAGTGCCTTGTATGCTACTTATTGACGTGCTACTGTTATTCTTTGAGCTCCGCAGCCTTGCTCACCTACGCAAGTGGGGGCATTGCTTTGAGTGATGTCCGTAGTGTTGTCAGTTGTGCCTATGATTCACCAAGTTGTGCCTCTAATTGGTGATGTTGCTCATCTTGCACTAAACTACCCCAAAATTGTGTGATTTCTTTGGTTATTGCTTGAACTCATTTCTTACATTAAACCATTTTTGTTGTGGATTATTCAATCACTCCTATTATTTTTGCTAGTTTCTCTTAAGGTGTGCTTGGTACTGCTCGATCTTGTAACTCCTCATTCTCTTTCCTTAGAATGGCAACAAGTCTCCCTAGATGCAAGAATTTCACTTCCACAAACACCTCTAGAGTAATGTTTGGAATCCCTTCGCAAACAATCAATATTTCTCTCTTTCGTATCTGTATATCGTCAAATTCATTTCTTCTTTCATCTACAACAACTTCCTTTTATTATTTCAAGCGTTGAAGTTCCTCTTTCATACTGCCTTGACCGAATTAGTCGATCGTGAATTGTTCCCTCTCGATCTCGTATTTCTTCGCTTGTTGCTTCCTGAACTTGTTTCAACATGTGCATTTGGAGTTCATTGATATCAAAGTCGATTAGGTCAAATACTATCAATGTAGCATCGACATCCTCATTACTTGTTGCGATTTCTCGCAGTAAAATTTGTACTATATGCACTTTATTACCCATTTGCACCTAGGTTTCTCTTTGTAGTGCACCATCCTGTGGTATCCTCGTCTCCAGTACTACATTTGTTAGCGTTTGCGGCAACTATGTGACTTGGTGGAAGTACCAAAATGTATGTTGTGTTATCTTTGCGGTATTCTCATTGTTTGTTGCAGTGATTTTGACCACTATCTAGTTCACTTGTTCATTAGAGAGCCCCATCGTACTGTTCCCTTCACCCTAATCGAATCGACACTTCATCCGCGCCTCTCCCTCTTACTTCTACAACTCTAATTCTGTCACAGTTTCATAGGATTCGTCTTGTGAGTCCTCTTATGAATCCTTTGGTTGATCGTGCTCGATCAGAATATCTAGTGGTGGTCCATTTTTTGTGTTTAACAGCTCCTCATCATTGACCAAAACTTTCCACTCAAGTGGCCATTCATCAATGATGTCATCTATCTCTTCATTAGTCAACTGAAATTAGGTCATGAGCCATTGGTTATCTACATCATGTCATGCGTGAATGTGGATGGCATGCAATCCTATTACTAATCATGCAATTCTCTTGCAGTTCATTGCGGCCTCGTGTATGAGTTGTAACATCTTTACTATTGCATCCCATAGTGCATCTAAGTATAAATATAACTATAAGTTATCATAGGTTTGTCTCTCCTTGTTGTTGAGCATCCATAGGTTCTTATAACATACTCCTCTACAAATGTTGATTGCATCAACCTCCATCTCCTAATAATGTGTTGGTTCCATTCAACCAACTAGTGCAATGAGTATCAACAACCAAGAGTAGGTGAATGGTTTTCCCACTTCTTGAATCAATATGGAATCCTCCATTAGTTCATTTAGAAAAATAAAGACCAATACATTTGAACTCCCATTGTGCATTTATCTGCGGATGCAATGACTATCGGCGTGCACTAATTTGCCATGTTCTTCTGCACGACCTTCACTTCTAGTAACTTTTCTCTGATCCTGACTACCTGTTCATTGATTCTATCAATGACATATGCCCATTTGTCCTTTATAAATCCATACTTCTTCTTCATCCCTACTGGAAATTTCTTGTCATTGTCCTTCCCTCTGAAGTATTGGGACAGGTCAACCCCTACCTTAGGTAACTAGGTGATTTGTGATATCAAATCAATTGTAATTGGGACATTTTTCCCCAAGCAAAGATAGCCTCCATAGAAGCATGCTAACAATTTCTTCACACACGCATTGACCTTTAGGGATCTTCGTAAATGCGACATGTGGATATCCGACAATAGTTCAGACCACTCATTAGAGGAATTTTGGGGTCCAAAATGGGCCTCCTAAGGAAAATAATAAAATAATAGTTAAAATAGTAAAATAATATTGATTAATTTTGGAGGAAGAAAGAAAAAAACTACTTTTTGTGTTCGTATTTTTGACATATCTCATTGTGTTTTTACTCAAATTTCGATCGGGAGAGCTCGTTGGATGGGGAATTTGATTCCGCATCCAACGAGTACCCATAGTGCATACTTTTGACGGACCCCGCTACTCCAAAAACAAGAAATACCCGAAAAAATGTGATGATGATGTCATCATCACATTGTTTTAGGTATTTCTTATTTTTGGGGTAGCGGGGTCCATCAAAAGTATGCATTGTGGGTACTCGTTGGATGCGGAATCAAATTCCGCATCCAATGATCTCTCCCGATCGAAATTTGAGTAAAAACACAGGGAGATATGTCGAAAATACGAACAAAAGAAGTAGTTTTTTTTTTAAGACAAATATGTCAATTCAACCATTATGGTTGACTTATTTTATTGAAATTCTA
Organism: Pseudotsuga menziesii; assembly: GCA_001517045.1. NCBI lineage: Eukaryota > Viridiplantae > Streptophyta > Pinopsida > Pinales > Pinaceae > Pseudotsuga > Pseudotsuga menziesii. The sequence continues at coordinate 111,988 of LPNX010221769.1, read as the reverse complement.
TTGGTTCTTGAATTCCAACTTACAAAAACTTATTTTGGCACGTTTTCTTATAAGGCCCATTTTAGACCCCAAATTTCCTCTAATGAGAGTCCTGATTCCCATTGTGTCAGCTCTCTAGTTAATGGGCCCCTGTCACCATGCTTTCTCTTCTCATATGTGCCCTTTGTGCATTTTGGGAATGCCACAATGTCGTGGTCACTATATTGAATTTTTTGTAGCTTCGGTACGATATCCATCGTCACATGGAATCCCTTGGGTGTCGTCAGCATATTGATCGTATAATTTTAATTTGTACTTATGTGTACCGTTCGTGCTAATTCCTTCCTTAGTAGTACATACCCCAGGATATTGTCTACCATAGAATCCTTTTTCATTGTTGACTCCTACATTAACATTGATGATGGGTTAGCTTCAGCTTCTACTACACCTGCCCTTGTTGAGCTCGGAGTGATCTTAATCCTTCGGTCTAGAGTGCTTGAGGGATTTGCACTCCTTTTCTTCTTGATTGGTTGTATTGATATAGAATGAATCTCTGGCTTCTCTTCTATGACTGTTACTCTTGCTCATAGCGATCATTGCGTACTGGTGCTTGGAATGAACTGCGCCATGGTTTCTACACTCCTTTACTTATTCCTCACTCTTCATTTGTCTACTCTGGCTCGTCTTCTTCGTTGGAACAATAAATCAAACCATGCCCTTTCGTTTGTTTCTATAGCCTATGATCCTTTTGTGTGAACTATTTGGAGCATCATTTCGAAATTCCTCGAAGATCGACCAAATTCGGCGTCGAATCTACAAATATAAAGGCCATATCGGTTAATAAATGTGTGTCTTTCCCACTTGTGTCATCTCCCGTATGGTGTAATTGTGGCATTTATTGTTTGATTTGGCCATGTCCTACCTCATCAAATATCACCAAGCTTCAATCTTTGTTTTGATTCACCTTTTCTTATTTCACTATTATATGTCGACAAACTTTCTTTCTAAACTTTTCCATTTGTTTTGTTTCGTGGCTATCAGCATTGGTGTCGCGTCTGGCTATCCTAATATGGATTTATTTGGATTCCATTTACTAGTTTTGGTAACAATTCTCCATCTAACTGTTGCAATTGTACCACACCTCTGTTAGTAATAAAATGAATGACATAGGGACCTAAACAGTGCAGCTTCATCTTAACAACGTGCTTCACAAACTTGTTGTCGTAGAGGAGAACCATATCTCTACACTAGAATTGTTTCTCCTTTACATGGAAATCATGCCATGCCTTCTATTGATCCTTCTCTAATTGTTTGTGAAAACCTACGATGAACCAATCTTCATCTAGCTATAACAACTGTTCCAATATTTCCTCAACTGCTCATGCATCCGTCATGTTGGTTGCTGCTGCTATGCGTAGACTAGGAATAATATATTCCATCGTCATCACCGCTTCTTGTCCATAAACTAACTTGAATGGTGTTTGTCCCGTAAATATTTTACATGTCGTCCTGTAGGCCCATAGTATAGCGGGGATTTTCAAATCCTAATCATCACAATTTGTGTCACATACCTTTGTTAGCACATTTTCTAATATATTTTTGAACGCCTCGACTGCTCCATTCACTTATGGATGATACGAGGTACTTTTATTGTGTTGAAAATAAAATTACTCAATCATCACTCTAATCATATTATTGATAAAGTGATCCCCTTGGTCACTTATCAATATCTCGGGACATCCAAATCTAGTGACTACGTAGTCAAACAAGAACCTCCTTGTTGTCGCAATTGTACAATCCTTCACTATTGTGGCCTCAACACATCTTCTAAAGTAGTTTCTCGCAGTAATGAAATATCTTGCACATTTTCTCTTCCCTAGGGAATTGATGGGTCCTACGAAATACATGACCCATTTATCGAATGGTTGTTGCATTATTTGAGGCACTAACAACATCCATCTTATCTCTTCGCAATGGTTTCCCCGTTCTTTCACATACATCACAACTTTTTGCGTAGTCTATGGCATCACCACGCATTGTCGGACACCATAAGCCAGCTCGAAGTATCTTCCTAGTAGTTGCATGACCTCCATAATTTCCTCTTGCAATCCCTTCACATGCCTTGGCCAATACTCTTTCCTATTCATGGGAAAGAACATATCGACGTAGAATTTCATTGGGCCACATCTTGTATAGTTGTCCTGAGATTGAAAATGAGTTGCTTCTTTTGACTCATGGTGAAATCCTCTGGGTCTTTTCCTTTTGCCAAAAATTGAATGATCTATTCGTAATGGTCTCCCACCATCCCAAATTTTAACAATTGCACATCATACAATCCATTCTCAATGTTGTTTGGTTATTCACGTCACTGTATCCTTGATAAATGATCGAGTCCTGCATTCAACTGTCTTGGTTTTACAATGATCTTGAAATCAAACTCTTGGAGTAGTACAAACCATCGACAAATTTTCCATCCCAACACAAGATTTTTGACTACGTACTTCAATACCAAGTGATCCATAAATGATTTGAAATGTCCTTCTAACAAGTAGTGACGAAATTTTTGTAATGCATATACCATCGCCAATCCTTCTCTTTCTGTCGTTGTGTAGTTTCTATCTATGGTAGACAGTTTTTGACTCGCAAATGAAATCAAGTGGTCGATTTCTCCTTCACCTGATTGTGTCGGTATTATCCCTAATGTGACTGATGAAGCATCGACATGAACATGGAACTTTGTCGTCCAATCCAGAAAAAAACCTAGTATTGATGTTGCGAACATCTTTCCCTTTAAAGTATTGAGGCTCCTCTGGCACTCGTCCTTCCACTCAAACTTTACATATTTCTTCAATAGTTTCTTCATTGGTGCAGTGATCACTGCATAACCTCTTCTAAACTTTCGGTATAAGTACCTTGTGTGGCCCAATGTCTCGATTAGCTGTTTTACTATTGTAGGTGTCGGTAAGTTGAAAATTACTGCAATCTTAACATGATCGACCAACATTCTATCCTTAGATACAATATTTCCCAACATAATCCCAAATGGAGGGAAAAATACACACTTCTTCATATTTAATGAAATCTAATGTTATCGGCATGTTTCTAGCATCACTTGTAGATTAGGAGGGTCGTATTTTACCAATCCATATATGGTTCGATCTTCCATGTAGATTTCCTAGAATTTATGAATGAAGTCCTTGAACATAGTGACAACTAGCCTAAAAAATATTGCAGGTTCATTCTTGTAACAAAACGACATCACTATGTACTAAAACCATCCCCACTCTATTAAGAAATTGGTCTTTGGTATATCCTCCTTCACAATCCTTATCTAGTGATAACCCGAAAATACATATGTAAATAAATATATTTTTTGTCCTCCGAATCCTTCTAGTAATTTGTCAGTGAATGATGTCATAAATGGATCGTGAAGACTTTCATAATTCAACTTTCTTAAATCGACACAGATCCATATTTCCCTAGTCTTTGTATCTTGCACCACCATTAGGCTGATCCTTCCAGACTCTTTGTGTGGTTTGATAATTTTAGCATCCATAATTTGATCTATTTTTTATTTTGATGCTCTCTTTGTATAATGGGTTCAATCGATATGGTCGTTTCTTGATCGATTTCACATCAAGTTTAAGTGGAATCTTCATTTCTCCCAAATCGCATGAAATACCTTTCATCTCGAAAAACTTGGTCAAGAATAAGTCCTAAAACTCATGTAGTAGATCTATGAATTTTCCCATCATCGAATCATCCCACTAATATCTAATGCTACCAAACTTTAGGACCTCTAGTGTTCCAATATTAACCTTCTTTAGTTTTATTGGTTGTTTGAATTTGTCGTGTGATACTTCTGTTGCTCCAATGTCATGACTTCCCTCTGATTCTGGAATGTCAACAGATCTCAGATTGTCTTCATCACCAATTTCTACCGATACATTGTTACATTTCATCATTATTTGCGGTATTATCATTCATGGTGGCTCAGTTGGTAACTCAGCCGGTACTATCTCCAACACTTTGTCGCGAATGTCCTATAGTGTGCTATGGATGAACGGATTGTCATCGACAAATATGAAAGCGTGACTAAAGCTAGCATTCATTTCCTCCCATGTTGTAGTTTCCCATTGCATTTATGCAGAAACATACCACCTCCATGGTATTTCGTCCAACGTATGGAGAAAGGCATGGACCTACTCTTCCTTCGGACTTACACCAATGTGGTTTGGCATGCGATGAGATGATCGTTGGGATCATTTATTCCATCATATTTCTTCCCTTGGTAGTGTTTATATTCTCTGAATAGAAATTCCATCAGTCATTGACATACTTTCTAGTATCCCATTGAAGCTTTGTGTGTATCCCACCATCTTTCCGGAGTGGCCTTCAGTGCTTCTTCCATCAACAATAGGCATTGAGGCTTTATTACTTTGTCTATGAATTTACTAATAAAAAATTCCAAGTTAGGTTGTACTTCATATCTCGACAAGTCAATGACTTATGTCTCTACCCACCACAGTGACTGAGTAACTCATGCACATTTCTTGATTGACACTCCATGTAACCGGTTTTGCCAGTTCTCTAGTGTATCATCATAATCCAATGATGCGGAGCTAGTACTTTGCCACCCCAACTCTCCATCTGAAGTGGGATTGATATAGTCTTTAGAGATATTGTAGGAATTATCCCATCCTCCTGCAAATTCATATTTGATTATTTCAACATATCTTTGTCCTTTCAAGGATCTAGTGGGGAAATTATTTGTATGTCGCGATTCTCAAAGGTCATTACCCTTTTCTTGAAGTTGATAACCGCCAATTTTTCATTTTACCAACTGATTTCTAATAATGCAGGGTATGATTTAACCTCATCAACTATCTCGATAACATTGAAGTATACATATGTCTTGATTCCTTCCACTTCGATAGGTAGACACGGTACTCTACTAATTGGAGACACCCTATCTTGATTTTCCAGTCATAGTTGTACAAGGGACCAAACCAATTGTAGTTTTCCCATCATTTCCCATGTTTTCTTTGTCAACATATTTGCATATGATCCTAGATCTAAGATGATTGAATCCACATCATAGTCATCGATTTGGACATTCATCCTCATCCCCCTTCCCATTTTCTTCTTGTGTAATGAATTCACTGGGTGGTCCTACTGTCCTTCCTCCTATCGATACAACAATATTTCTATCTCCACTGATGCATTTGGATCTTTTCCTAACATCAAACAAGTTTCTAGAGTTTTTTTCAAAGTATTAACCTTTCCTGATGATCCCAACAAATTTGTTGAATCGAATATTGGTGGCATCTCATAGACAGGTAGCTTACCAGTGTTCTTTTTTAATATGTCTCTGGAATCAAATAAATATTATTTCTCTGTGTTTACATCAAATTGCACCTTCTTTCTAGCCGTTGATCAGATATTTATTAGCGGTCCATCGGAGCCTGTTATCGATGCTCCTTGGGTTACTATTGCAACATTCTATAGTTAAGTTCTTGGTTTGGATGAGATCTTCCCTATATTCGGTCCTGGATTTTTGTTTTGTGGTGCATTTTGATTTTGTTGCGGTTACACCACGTTCTTTACTTGCCACTTCACAATCAACTGTGGCCATTCCTCGATGGTATGGTCTGCAACACTACAATAGGTACACTAATATTGTCGATTCAGATAGTCCCTCTGATAATTTATTAATACTACATAATTATAGCTCTTTGTTGGTCTATGACATCACCCCATAACTCCTCTCTGTCCTCCATGGAATCCTCCTTGGTGTCGGTATGGTTGTTGGTTATATTGTGGCTGGTTGAACTCCACTTGTGACTGATTATACTGTGGTTGCAGTTTATTATACTCTGTTTATGGCTGGTTATAGTGTGGTTTTGGTTGGTTATACTGTGATTGCAGCTGTGAATTTTCTATTGTTCGTTTCTCTTCTCCCTTCATAAAATATGTATCCATATTCCATTCTTCGAGCAAATCATACGCTCTGTATTCCCTTCACAAACCATAAATATTTCTCTCTTTAGTATATGTATATCATCAAATTCCTTTGTTCTTTCATCTACAACAACTTCCTTTTATTCTTTCAGGCGCTAAATTTCCTCTTCCGTACTGCCTTATTGCTCCCTAGACCGAACTAGTTGATCGTGAATTGTTCCCTCCCGTTCTCGTATTTCTTCGCTTGTTGCATCCTGAACTTGTTTCAACATGTGCATTTGGAGTTCATTGATATCAAAGTCGATTAGGCCAAATACTATCAATGTAGCATTGACATTCTCATTACTTGTTGTGATTTCTTGCAGTAAAATTTGTACTATCTGCACTTTATTACCCATTTGCACCTAGGTTTCTCTTTGTAGCGCACCATCCTGTGGTATCCTCGTCTCCAGCACTATGTTTGTTAGCATTTACAGCAACCATGTGACCTGGTGGAAGTACCACAGTATATTTTGTGTTATCTTTATGGTATTCTCATTGGTTGTTGCGGTGATTTTGACCACTACATAGTTCACTTGTTCATTAGAGATCCCCATCGTATTGTTCCCTTCGCCCTAATCGAACCGATGCTTCATCCACACCTCTCCCTCTTGCTTCTTCAACTCTAATTTTGTCAGAGTTTCATAGGATTCCTCTTGTGATTCCTCTTATGAATACTTTGGTTGATCGTGCTCGATAAAAATATCTAGTGGTGGTCCATTTTCTGTGTCTAACAGCTCCTCATTATTAACCAGAACTTTCCACTCCAGTGGCCATTCATCAATGATGTCATTTATCTCTTCATTAGTCAACTTAAATTAGGTCATGAGCCATTGGTTATTGGCATCATGTCATGCATGAATGTAGATGCCATGCAGTCCTATTACTAATCATGAAATTCTCTTGCACTTCATTGTGGCCTTGTGTATGAGTCGTGACATATTTACTGTTGCAGCCCATAGTGCATCTAGGTATAACTAAAACTAGAATTTATCATAGGTTTGTCTCTCCTTGTTGTTTAGCGCCCATAGGTTCTTATAACACAATCCTCTACAAATGTTGACTGCATCAACCTCCATGCCCTGATAATGTGTTGGTTCCATTCAACCAACTAGTGCAATGAGTATCAATAGCCAAGAGTAGGTGAATGGTTTTCCCACCTTTTGCATCAATATGGCATCTCCATTAGTTCATTTAGAAAAAATAAATACCAATACATATGAACTCCTATTGTGCACTGCTCTGCGCATGCAATAACTATCGACGTGCACTCATTTGGCATGTTCTTCCACATGACCTTCACTTCTAGCAATGTTTCTCTGATTCTTACTACCTGGCCATTGATTCTATCAATGACATATGCCCATTTTTCCTTTATAACTCCATACTTCTTCTTCATCCCTGCTAGAAATTTCTTGTCATTGTCCTTCCCTCCGAGTATTGGGACAGGTCGACCCCTGCCTTAGGTAACCAGGTGATTTGTGATATCAAATCAATTGTAATTGGGACCTTTGTCCCCAACCAGAGATAGCCTCCATAAAATCATGCTAACAATCTCTTAACACACGCATTGACCTTTAGGGATATCCATAAATGTGCCATGTGGATAGATGAAAATAGTCCAGAACACTAGAGTCCCAATGCCCATTATGTCAGTTCTCTAGTGATTGGGTCCTTGTTGCCATGCTTTCTCTGCTCATATGTTCCCTCTATTCATTTTTGGAACGCCACAATGTCATGGTCACTATATTGAATTTTTTGCAGCTTTAGTATGATATCCATCATCACATGGACTCCCTTGCATGTTGTCGGCATATTGATCGTATACTTTTAATTTTTACTTATGCGTACCATCCATGTTAATTCCTTCCTTAGTAGTGCATACCCCAGGATGTCATCTATCGTAGAATACTTCTGCATTGTTGACTCCTACATTAAAATTGATGATGGGTCAGCTTCAGCTTCTATTGCACCTGCCCTTGTTGAGCTCGGAGTGATCTTAATCCTTCGGTATAGAGTGCTTAAGGTATTTGCACTCCTTTTCTTCTTGATTGGTTGTATTGATACATAATGAATCTCTGGCTTCTGTTCTATGATTGGTACTCTTGGTCGTAGTGATCCTTGCATATTGGTGCTTGAAATGAACCGCACCATGGTTTCTACACTCCTTTACTTATTCCTCACTCTTCACTTCTCTACTTTGGCACGTCTTCTTCACTAGAACAATGACTCGAACCATGCCCTTTCATTTTTTTAGAGCCTATGATCCTTTCATGAAAACTATTTGGAGAATCATTTTGAAATCCCTCGAATATTGACCAAATCTGGTCTCGATTCTGCAAATTTAAAGGCCACATCAGTTAATAAATGTTTTTCTTTCCCACTTGTGTTGTCGCCCATATGGTGTAATTGTGGCATTTATTGTCTGATTTGGCCATGTCCTACATCATCAGAAATCACCTAGTTTCAATCTTTGTTGTGATTCAACTTTCCTTATTTCACTATTATATGTCGACAAAATTCCTTTTTGAACCTTTGTAGGCCGCGATATAGCAATTCCCCCCAGGTGTCTTGTTTAGGGAATAATCCTGGAACAGGCTGGAACCCTAACTTGGAGGAATCATATCTCCTAGAATATAGCAAATATGAGGCTAAAACTTAGACATAGTGTACACCAGGATTTTATCTTCGGCTTGTGAAAGTTTCAGCTCTGATCCTCCTCCAATCCCGAGAAATAGCGAATGTACCAAAACTTATCAGTTTTAGTATTTTAGGTTTTTTTTGACTCGGGGTCAAACTAGGGTTTGAATTTCCTGGAGTTTCACACAACCAAAAATCTCGACCCAGGTCTCTAAACTTATATTTTGATGATGAGAGCAATCCTAGGCCGGGCTCACTCAAAAATTTCTCTTTTGTAGAAGCCCTAATTTCCCACACCAAAAACTGAAAATGCCCGGAATCGAATTCTGCTTCGACAGAAAGATGCGCCCTTTAATGGAGAGTTGGCACAGTATAATTTTGCTGGTGGATTGTGGAGAGAGACCCAAAAAGTATGAATCCTTAGCTTCTGTAGCTGCACAATGTCTTCTTCTTAGGTCAGCTCTGATACCACACTAGATATTTATCATTTTAGCTAGCATTATCTTAGTATCTTATTTGAGAGAATAACATGCACATCAATAAACACAAGAGACAAGAGACAAATAATTTTCCTCAGGGAAAACATAAAGGAGAAAACCCTGCAACTTCCTTAGATATAGAATGAGCACCAATGGCAGCAGTAAAACTCGAAAACATAAAATATGATCTCCACATCTTGTTCTCTCTCTCACACTTGAGAGAGATTCTCTTGTCTCACTCATGCGCCCTAGTGAGTGAGTGTGTGTGTGATAAATAGAGAGGCTCACTCTCTATTTATATTCTTTTATTCACTTAATGTCCACTTCAACATGTCGTCCCCACTTAACAATTACTTACTAGGGCCGACATCTCTAGGAGAGTCTAATAACCCTAGTGCCCCACAACTATGGGGAATTTTCCCTCCGATCAATAAGGAGGGTTAACCTTGACACAATTATGGGGAATATTTCCCTGAATTACAATGGAGGGTTAACCTCAATGACTTTACATGACTTGTTTACATTATTGAATCTCCCGATCGAAACATTGGGGCATGACATGACTCAATTACATTATAGATACTTCCCAGAATAAACATCGGGGGTACAATACATAAGATATACAAGTGAATACATTCCAAAGTTACAATTACATCAACACTTAAGGTATTTGCACTCATTTTCTTCTTGATTGGTTGTATTGATACATAATGAATCTTTGGCTTCTCTTCTATGATTGGTACTCTTGCTCGTAGCGATCCTTGCATATTGGTGCTTGAAATGAACTATGCCATGGTTTCCACACTCCTTTACTTATTCATCACTCTTCACTTCTCTAGTTTGGCATGTCTTCTTCACTGGAACAATGACTCGAACCATGCCCTTTCGTTTTTTTATAGCCTATGATCCTTTCGTGCAAACTATTTGGAGCATCATTTTTAAATCCCTCGAAGATTGACCAAATCTGGCATCGATTCTACAAATATAAAGGCCACGTCGGTTAATAAATGTGTTTCTTTCCCACTTGTGTCGTCGGCCATATGGTGTAATTGTGGCATTTATTGTCTGATTTGGCCATGTCCTACTTCATCAGATATCACCTAGTTTCAATCTTTGTTGCGATTCACCTTTCCTTTTTGAACTTTTCCATTTGTTTTTTTTTCGTGGCTATCAGGATTGGTGTCACGTCTGGCTATCTTGATATGGATTTAATCGATTTCCATTTACTAGTTTTTGTAACAGTTCTCTGTTTAACTGTTGCAATTGTACCCCACCTCCACCAGTAATAAAATGAATGACATAGGGACCTAACCAGTGCATCTACATCTTAAGTGAGTGCTTCATGAACTTGGTGTCGTAGAGGAGAACCATATATCCACACTACAATTGTTTCTCCTTTACATGGTGATCATGCCATGCCTTCTGTCGATCCTTCTCTACTTGTTTGTGAATACCTGCAATGAAAAAATCCTCATCTAGCTATAACAACTGTGTCAATATTTCCTCAACTTCTCATGCATCTTTCATGTCAGTTTTTGCTACTATGCGTAGAGTAGGAATAATATATTCCATCGTCATCACTGCTTCTTGTCCATAAACTAACTTGAATGGTGTTAGTCTTGTAAATATTTTACATGCCGTCCTGTAGGCCCATAGTATCACGGGGATTTTCAAATCCCAATCATCGCAATTTGTGTCACAAACCTTTGTTAGCGCATTTTCTAATATCTTTTTGAATGCCTCGACTGCTACATTCACTTGTGGATGATATGAGGTACTTTTCTTGTGTTGAAAATGAAATTCCTCAATCATTGCTCTAATCATATGATTGATAAAGTGATCCCCTTGGTCACTTATCAATATCTTGGGACATCCAAATCTAGTGACTATGTTGTCAAACAAGAACCTCGTTGTTGTTGCAATTGTACAATCCTTCACTATTTCGGCCTCAACACATCTTCTAAATTAGTTCGTCGTAGTAATGATATATCATGCACATTTTCTCTTCCCTATAGAATTGATGGGTCCTACGAAATCCATGACTCATTTATCAAATGGTTGTAGCGTTATTTGATGCACTAACAACATCCATCTCATCTCTTCGCAATGGTTTCCTCGTTCTTTCACATACATCACAGCTTTTGGTGTAGTCTATGGTATCACCATGCATTGTCGGACACCATAATCCAGCTCGAAGTATATTCCTAGTAGTTGCATGACCTCCATAATGTCCTCCTACAATCCCTTCAGATGCCTCATCCAATACTCTTTCTTGTTCATGGGGAAGAACATATCGACGTAGAATTTCATCGAGCCGCATCTTGTATAGTTGTCCCAAGATTAGTTAAAAGTACACAACTTTGAAAATGATTTTCTTCTTTTGACTCGTGGTGAAATCCTCTGGTTCTTTTCCTTTTGCCAAAAATTGAATGATCTATTCGTAATGGTCACCCACCATCCCAAATTTAAACAATTGTGCATCGTGCAATCCATTCTCAATATTGTTTGGTTATTCATGTCACTGTATCCTTGATAAATGATCGATTCCTACATCCAACCATCCTGGTTTTACAATGATCTTTAAATCAAACTCTTGGAGTAGTACAAACCATCAAAAAAATTTCCACCCCAACACAGGATTTTTGACTATGTACTTCAATACCAAGTAATCCCTAAACATTTTTAAATGTCCTCATAACAAGTAGTGATGAATGTTTTGTATTGCATATACCATCGCCAATCCTTCTCTTTCTGTCATTGTGTATTTTCTCTCTATGGTAAACATTTTTTCACTTGCAAATGAAATTGGGTGGTCGATTTCTCCTTATCTTGGTTGTTTGGTATTATCCCTAATGTGACTGATGAAGCATCGACATGAACATGGAACTCTGTTGTCCAATCCATAAAATCTAGTATTAGTGTTGTGACCATATTTTCCTTTAAAGTATTGAATCTCCCCTGGCACTTGTCCTTCCCCTCGAACTTCACATATTTCTTCAATAGCTTCTTCATTGGTGCAGTGATCACTGCATATCCTCTTCTAAAATTTTGGTATAAGTACCTAGTGTGGCCCAATGTCTCCCTTAGCTATTTTATTGTTGTAGGTGTCGGTAAGTTGAAAATTACCACAATCTTAACATGATCGACCAACATTTTGTCCTTAGAGACAATATGTCCCAACATAATCCCCAATGGAGGGAAAGCTACACACTTCTTCATATTTAATGAAATATGATGTTATCGACATATTTCTAGCATCACTTGTAGATTCATAGGGTCATATTTTACCAATCCATATATGGTATGATCGTCCATGTATATTTCCTAGAATTTATGAATGAATTCCTTGAACGCAATGAAAACTAGCCTCGAAAAGAATGCAAGTTCATACTTGTGACAAAACAACATCACCGTGTACTAAAACCATCCCCACTCTATTACGAAATTGGTCTTTGGTATATCCTCCTTCACAATCCTTATCTAATGATAACCCAAAAATACATATGTAAATAAATAGATTTATTGTCCTATGAATCCTTCCAATAATTTGTCAGTGAATGATGTCAGAAATGGATCGTGAAGACTTGCATAATTCAACTTTCTTAAATCGACACAAATCCATATTTCCCCATTTTTCGTATCTTGCACCACCATTAGACTGATCCTTTCAAACACTTTGTTTGGTTCAATAATTTTAGCATCCATAATCTGATCTAATTCTGATTTTAACACTCTCTTTGTATATTGGGTTCAATCGGTATGGTCATTGCTTGATCGATTTTGCATCAAGTTTAAGCAGAATCTTCATTTCTCCCAAATCACCTCAAATACCTTTCATCTCGAAAAACTTGGTCGAGAATAAGTCCTAAAATTCGTGTAGTAGATATGTGACTTTTCCCATCATTGAATCATCCCACTAATATCTAATGCTACCAAACTTTAGGACCTCTAGTGTTCCAATATTAACCTTTTTTAGTTTTATCGGTCATTTGATACTTTTGGTGCTCCGATGTCGCGACTTCCCTCCAATTCTGGAATTTCAATAGTTCTCGAATTGTCTTCATCATCAAGTTCTCCTGACACATTGTTACATGTCATCATCATTTGCAGTGTTATCATTCACGGTGGCTCAGTTGGTAACTCGGTCAGCGCTATCTCCAACACTTTCTCACGAATGTCCTATAGTACACTATGGATAAACGGATTGTCATCAACAAATATAAAAGTGTTAATGAAGCTGACATTTAGTTCCTCCCATGTTGTAGTTTCCCATTGCATTTATGCAAAAACATACCACCTCCATGGTATTTCATGCAATGTATGGAAAAATGTGTGGACCCACTAGTATTCCTTCGGACTTACACCAATGTGGTTTGGCATGCAATGAGATGATCGTTGGGATCATTTAATCCATCATATTTCTTCCCTTGTTAGTGTTTATATTCTCCAAATCAAACTTCCATCAGTCATCGACATAATTTCTAGTATCCCATCAAAGCTCTATGTTTATCCCACCATCTTTCCGGAGTGGCCTTCAGAGCTTCTTCCATCACCAATAGGAATTGAGGCTCTGTTACTCTGTCTATGAATTTGCTATTAAAAAATTCCAAGTTAGGTTGTACTTCATATGTCGACAAGTCAATGACTTATTTCGCTACCCACCACAGTGACTAAGTAACTCGTGCACATTTCCTGATTGACACTTCATGTAGCTGGTTCTACTAGTTCTCTAGTGCATCATCATAATCTGATGATGCAAAGCTAGTACTTTTGCACCTCGACTCTCCATCTGCAGTGGGATTGATAGTCTTTAGAGATATTGTAGGCATTATCCCATCCTCCTACAAATTCATCTTTGATTGTTTCAACATATCTTTGTCCTTCCAGGGGATCTAGAGGGGAAATGATCTATATGTCGCGATTCTCAAAGGTCATTACCCTTTTCTTGAAGTTGATAACCACCAAGTTTTCATTTTCCCAAACCATTTCTAATAATGTAGGGTATGAGTTAACCTCGTCCACTATCTCGATAACATCGAAGTTTGTGTATGTCTTGAGTCCTTCCCCTTTGAGATGTAGACGTAGTACTCTACCAATTGGATACACCCTATCCTGATTTTCCAGTCACAGCTGTATAGGGGACAAAACCAAATACAGTTTTCCCATCATTTCCCATGTTTTCTTTTTCAATATATTTGCATCTGATCCTAGATCTAAGATTGATTGAATCCACATCATAGTCACCGATCTATACATTCATCCTCATCTCCCTTCCCATTTTCTTCTTGTGTAATGAATTCATTGGGTGGTCATGTTGTCCTTCCTCCTATCGATACAACAATATTTCTATATCCACTAATTCATTTGTATCTTTTCCTAACGTCAAACAAGTTTCTAGAATTTTTTTCAAAGTACTAACCTTTCCTAATGATCCCAAATTTTTTTTTGAATCAAATACTAGTGGCATCTCATTGACAGGTAGCTTACCAGTGATCTTCTTTAGTATGTATCTGGAATCAAAGAAAGTGTCTTTCTCTGTGTTTACATCAAATTGCACCTTCTTTATATTTGTTGTTTGGATATTTATTAGTGATCCATCGACTCCTATTATCGTTGCTCCTTAGGTTACAAGTCCAACATTCACTGGTTAAGTTCTTGGTTTGGATGAGATCTTCCCTATATTTGGTCCTGGATTTTTGTTTTGTGTTGCATTCTGATTTTGTTGCAGTTACACCGCATTCTTTACTTGCCACTTCACAATCAACTGTGGTCATTCCTCAATGGTATGGTCTGCAACACTACAATAGGTACACTAAGATTGTAGATTCAGATAGTCCCTCTGATAATCTCCCAATACTCCACAATTATAGCACATTATTGGTTTGCAACATCGTCCTATAGCTCCTATTTGTCCTCCAAGGAATCCTCCTTGTTGTCGGTATGGTTGTTGGTTATATTGTGGCTGGTTGAATTGCACTTGTGACTGATTATACTATGGTTACAGTTGATTGTACTGTGGTCATGGTTGGTTATATTGTGGTTTTGGCTGGTTATATTGTGATTACAGCTGTGATTTTTCTACTATTCGTTGCTCCTATACCTTCATAAAATATGTATCCATATTCCATTCTTGGAGAAAATCATACGCTTTGCAGTCCTTTTCTTTATGGCCAACCGATCAACAAAAAAATGCAAAAAAGGTTCACTTGTTTTGATACAACCTTCTAAAGGTATATGCATTCTTCAGGCCAATGTCCTCTAGTTTGAAAAATCCAGCACCATGACAATCCGCCTTGACTTAGTCGATTCGGGGATCCATCCTGCAAGTAGTCGCGGAAGTCCGAACATTAATCCTTATGATTTCCCTCTAATCAACATCAACTACACCATACCTCATCATGGAGCTCTTTCTCTTCTTAATATCTTGCAACTAAATAGTGAGATTCACCAATTGTGATAGGATCTGGCTCATGCCAATCCATGTTTCTCTAACTAGTGAAGCTTCTAGTTTCATCGTGATTTCCAGAGCTTCTTCCTGAGATGTGATCTTCTATTGCATTAGAGACATCCAAATTTGTGGTACCAATGTTGTGATAAACCATTCCTTATGTTGCAAATCACTCATTCCAAATCTGACCTTAGCCATCAGATTTTTGAATCGTTGATCAAAATCCCACATTGATTCGTTAGAGTACTACTTGATTTATTTCAACTCAATAATATACTGTAATTCATATTTTGGCTTCTTAAACTCCTCAATTAGACCATCTTGTTTTGCATGAGAGACTTCTAGGGATGCCTCATTGGTACTTGCACAAATATCATTTACCAATACAAAACCCTACCTCGAAAGGTCATTGCTAGTTGTCCTTTTTTTATATATTTGTCTTGTACTTGTTTTTTTGTCCATATAACTACTTCACATAAGAACCAATATTGTTTGGGATATTCAATCCCATTACCCAAACAAGGGTATATTTATGTCATCACCCTCCATTCTTAGTCTCCTTTCACTTTTCATTGATCCACTACTATTACTACTATGCCGACATGCAGGACAACCCTCCGAAGAAATCTTGTTTCTCCCTCCTAAATTTGGCACAGTGCGCGGACTTGTAGGAACGTTGTAGTTTTGGGTTGGTCCTCCTTCCAATTTGGGCATAGCCAGGTCATCTCCTTCATATTTGTAGAGTTTTTTAGTCCCTTGTGGTCCCTTCTCATAGTTTTCCATTCCAATCACACCAGGACTCTCCTTCGTTCTCCTTGTAACATCCCCCAAGAAATAAACATTATTTAGTAATTATTATTTTATTTTTAGTTATTGTTTTAATTGAATAAAATTGGATAGATCTGAATTCTTCCAATAGGTCCTTAGAAGACATATGTAATTAAATAATATTCTTAAATAGAATTATGAATGAAGGAGGAAAACCACATTAAATGAGGAAGTTATGCATAGAAGTGTGGGGGACAAGGAAGACTTAACTTGAGGGATGTTGAAACAAGTGTCATAAGTGCAATTATGGCACTAGAAACACCCTCAAAATCAGGGATTTTGTTACATGTGGAAATTGCAAGAGGAATTGGCTACATGCAGAAAGACCTAGGAAAAATAAACTCTAAGAAGGAGGAAGGATGCTACTTAGTATGTTGGAAAGGAATCCTTCCTGTGTGAGCACTCTGTGTTAGGAAAATTATTTAATCCTTGCTATGTGACCACTCTGTGTTAGGAAATTTATTTTTCATTAATTGACGGAGATCTAAATATGAATTTGACTATCACCACCCTTGACATGCATAATTTAGCTCAGGGGTGATTAAGAGAAGAGAGAAAGCTATTCCTAATATACGTTTTAGTGGAATGTGGATGTTCCTACCACATTCAGGATCATTGTATTTCAAGGTTTCGCTAAAGTTTTAAATTACACAGATTGTTTTTATTTATATATATGTATTCCAATGTCACGAGATTATCTATATAAGATCTTAGGTTTTATGGATGAAAATTGTAAATTCTTTATAATAGATTTTGTTCTGTTTCAAGCATTGTTTTTATTTATAATTTCACTCTGGCTATATGAAATGATTTGATAATATAATTCTCATATCCTCCTTGCATTATTCTTCAATGGGAAATATCTTTCTGTACATTAGATTCGAATGTGGAAACTGGTTTATCTAGATCTAGAAGCACCTACAATAGATATAATTGATTGAAGGTAATTTTTCCCTTCTTGTAACTTTATTTGAGATAGCTAACTGTACTCTGTTAGTGAAACTAAAATCATGGTTATATATTTATAACTAACAGGTTTAATCCTGGCATTGTTTACATGAAATTATTTCATTGGATTTATCATAGATCTAAATGATAGGTTATCTTTTAACTGTTACAGTTGTTTTAGTTTTAGGATGGACCCCTATAAAAAATTCTCATGCATATTAATAGATCGAGATCATCCATAAGTTGAGGGTACTAGCATATTGAAAAAGGTTCTCTAAAATTAATTATAAGAGGATGCGGGGTTTAACCCACACTAAAGAAATTACATATTTAAAATCAACTATGTTTTTAAAACTTGCTTTTCACATGTACATGAAGGAAACATCTAGTGTTAATGGTAAATATGAGTTATTTATACATATTTTTAATGGAAGCAATAGAATTTAAGCGATATGTTTTAGGAATTATTTTATGCAAAGAAGAGCCTGTAGTTCCATATCTAACATGAATGGATTAATCATGATCTCAATTTCTTAACTTAAAAAATTTAGCATTTGCAGTTCACTAAGGAAGATTTAGCAGAAGTAGATCGCAATTTCCTAGTGGTTCAAAAAATACATAAAAGGAATTCTATACTAATTCATTTAACCATGATTGATGAACAGAGAACTAAATATTTCTCCAAATAGATATCAAAACACCCTGTGGGTCATATCAAGAATCACAGCTTTAAAACTTATCAAATATTAAAACAAACTACAGGCTCTTATTACCAACAAACATCTAATTGTGGAAGGGTGATTGCAGAAGGGTTTTGTGGAAAATTTTCATTTAGAAGAGTTTAAAGTCAACCCGCAATCCAAAATATGCATATTGCGAAAGGATAATTATGGAAGGAAAAATTTGTAATTTTCATTTGGGAAAAATTAAAGGAAACCTGCAATCTATAATCCGTAATTGTGGAAGGTTCATTTCGGAAAAATTTAAAGGAAACTCGCATTCTGCAATCTGTAATTACGGAAGGATAATTGTGGAGGGACAATTGTTGATAGCTCATTTGGGAAAAAATTAAAGGAAACCCACAATCTGCAATCTGCAAATTGCGGAAAGTTCATTTGGGAGAAGTTGAAATAAAAAATGCAATTCGCAATCCCCATTTGCAGAAATATCGTTGTGGAAGGCTAGTTTAGGAAGGATCATTGCGGAAGCATAATTGTGGAATGATCATTGTAAAAAGATAAGTTTCAGAAATATCTTTATGGAAGGATCATTGCGGAAGCCTTTTTGTGGAAGGCTATATTGTGGAATGATCATTGCGGAAAGATAAAAATGAAAGAAATACTTATAAACTTAGATCTCTAGGACTGAGCAGATAGGTGTTTTGTAGCCTAATTCTCAGAGATGAGTTCAAAGTTGGAAGAACAAGTTAATTCATTACAAAACATCACCTTTAGTTTGAAGAAAATCCGATAATATTGTTTCCTTATTAAACATCGACATTACACAACCGGTCAGGTAGCAATAAAGTATGTTTTAATAACATAAGGAAAAACTAGGACAAATGTCTTTAGCAACATGTAGGGATTTTAATGATGTGTATTATATATATATGTTATCTCAAAAAAAAATTATATGAATTTTGAGGTGTGTGCATTTAGGGATTTTTCACTCATATTTTTAGACTAGAACCTCACCTCGCTTCGTAGTCGACCACAATCTTCCACATCTTCCCTTAAATTCTCATAGTAACTTCCATTAATGTACCCTGTATCATTCCATCCAACCCCTCACCTTCATAGTACCCACATCATTCGCACACCAGTGCTTTACTCATCAGAATTCATTTTTAGTATTCATTTTTCGCAGATGAACATATTAATCCATAGTTGTAGAGATAATAGAAATATCCCCCCTGGTCCCTTAAATAATTCTCTTTTTGCATCATTATAGGATTTGACTGTGTCAACAACAAAATATGTAATATATCCTTTAAAAATGTTGTATATACACACATTGACATCCCTTGACTCCTTGTTATTCACCCTTCGCTACTTGTGAATAAATCTTGGGGTCCACCGATCAGGTTCACCTCCTTCAAATTATTTTCTTCTGGAAGGTAGGTTGTTCCAACCACTCATACAGTACTATTGGAAACTCAGCAAAGAATATCTCATAAATATCAGAATAGATATATCTTCTCAACCAATCCTCTAGCGTCAATTTAGGGTTTTGATTCTCTTCCTTCGCAAACTCTTGGGCCTTCTGATCAAACCAATCATGGATCTCCAGTTTCTTTAGATACCACAACATTCCCTCTTCTTCTTCGCACTATGGTCCTGACAACAGAACCATTTGTTGACAATATCCTGTCAACAGGGGTACGCTCCAGATATTGGTCGACACCTATCGCTGCAAACTTCCTAAACATCATCCTAGAAAATTTTACCCTATCTAGCAAGGTGTGCAAAGCAGGTGTAGTCTCACTTGATATGTATGAGGGAGGGCTACAGGAAACAAGATTTCATGGAGGGAAGTGGACTTTCGCACTACAAGTTATTCTACCACAACATTGACCAAAAATCCATGATTTTACTTAGATCAACTTATTCATATTTACTCCAAATTAGATCAATAAATACATGTTATCATCATTTAAATTCATATTCAGAGTATGAAGACATCAACATACACCAAACCAATAGATCCTGCAAGACTTCGCATCATTCATATTTAACCATGAAAACATAGAGATTGCATTATAAAAGACTTCACATGACTCACATCAATGTAATATCCCGAATTTTGAACTTGACTATATTGGGCATGAGCCCCACTTCACATAATTTACTTTGATGTTTATTTATATATATTGGGTGCATTCCCCACTACACATGAGTTATGTTGATTATATAGATATATTGGGCATAATCCCCAATGTACATGTTTTATTATCTTTTTATATGATTATATATGTTGGGAATAGGCTCTGATGGACAAGGACTATTGTTGTTGTACTTGGCATAGGCCCTGATGTACTGGATTTATTATTATGTGATTAGTCACAAGACCTAATATATACTGAGATGATTATTTGTGATTTATTGTGAAAAAGACCGAATGCATGATTGATTTGTATGATGTGTTGGGTGTAAGCTCTGGAGCACATGGGTTATGATATTTTGTGTTGAGCGTAAGCTCTGGAGAACATGAGTTATGATATTATGTGTTGATCATAAGCTCTGGAGCACATCATTTATGAGACTATGTGTTGAGCATAAGCTCTGGAGCACATAGGTAATGCCAACAAGTAAAGAATGGAAGTGTTGGGCATAATCCATGGAGGACTCCAACTTGATGTTGAGCATAAGCTCTGGAGCATCATATCTTTGGCAATTGTATCCCTAGGTGTAATGTACAAGTGCATCCAAGAATTATTGTTGATCGAGAGGCTCTGGAATTGCACTAGTGTAACGCCCGTTTGATAGTGTTGAGTGTAGGATTTGAGTAGAAATAGGGGTTACTATAAATCAAATGGTGTGGAGTTGGAAAGAATCTCAATAGAACCAACCCTCATCGTACTTATTTAAGTTTATTAATTAAAATTTCAAATCTACTTCTCACCAAGGACTCAAAGATACTATCACAATTATGAGGTAATCCAATATGCAAGGAAGATCTAGAGATCCCTAACCTAGTTGACCAACCAAACCCTACACGTAAACTAAGGGAAGCAACATAATAAATAATTATGCTATATGATGCATTGATAATAATAGATGATTCATAAGTAAAGTCTATATATATATATATATATATATATATATACATTTTTTTAAAATAAATATATGTATGAAAATAAATAAAGGTAACAAGAGTAATAGTTGAGAGTCTATGTATATGTTATATTATAAAATAAATATTTAAATAAAAGTTATATTCTAAATCTCAAGCAAGAACTAGTAAACATTCCTAGTTAACAAAATTAATATATATTACATAAAAATCAAACTAAATATTATTTTCAAGAAAATAGTCAATTCTTAATTCAACTGAAGTTAAACCAACTTCCCTTTTTATAAGATAATCTATAAAAACAAAAGCGAAGAGAAGGCTTGGGGATCTTATAATTATTCCAGGATGGGATTGGAGATTATTTTTCCAAACCAAGCATTTTTTTAAATACATAGCCTAATTTCCAAACAACAACAGCCTCACCCTTAGGAGTTCTAGATCTATTGCATGTTGGAGCTTATTTGGGGGGATCTGATTTAGAACCAGGAGCGGTTCTCAGTCATGGTTGGGAGGAACGTGGGAGTTCCAAGGTCATCCGGTTATCATTAATAAGGTCATAAATAAAGAGTTTTTTTTATTAATTTTGGGTTTTGAAGTGTGGAAGGTTCTTAAGACATTTCAAGCTGCATACTTGCAGGTAAGAGATTTCCTATATTTCAGCACTATTCTCTATTTTCGATTATGTTTACAGGTTGAGATTACAACCATTAGGTTTTCTATTGGGAGCTGTAATTCACCCATCATCATTATGAATAAATGTTTCAGGGTATTTTATTAGTTAAGATAGAATCTCAGTTTAAATTGTTATAAATATTTCAAGCTATATTTCTTATCAGGTTTGTGTTAAATTAGTTTTAAAAGATTTTATAATGTATTAGGGTTTAGACTAGATTTAACAATTAGTCCTAATAAATATAATGACCAAACATTTCCCAAAATATAGAAAAATAATATTGAATTCATGCATATAAACCCTATATCCCAGCAACAATATAAATTATCTATTAAAGCATTTTATTAAGATAGGGCAGAGGTATTTTTCAAAGAAAACATTGGCTACAGACAAGCAAAGCTAGTGTTGGATCTAAGTTATTAAACTAAATACTTAAACAAAACAACAAACAAGGTTTAAACTTAGCTTTGAAAATAAAACACTTTGTATAACCTTACATAGTAACCACAAAGGGTTTACCAAAATAACCAACTACATAAGCAAACTATCGAATAACGTTGGATAGTCCAACTATTAAATAGAGACATGGAACATGGATCAAGTCCCTTGGAGTACAAGCCCAACATATTGTCAACATTTCAGAACCAATAATTTACCACATTAAATATGTGCAACATTCGTTTCTTAAAGAATTAAAAGAACTAAATCAAATAAACAATCATCGAGTTAAGTAAAATAAAGTATCACAATATCAACCAACTATTGAATCGCACAAAGAGAAAATTGATAGCCATCCTATTAAAAGGATAGGCCAAAATTCTAATGCCGACATATAAGAATTATCCCAGCGTTGATATAATAATTACCAAGCCAAAGCAAATAAATTAAAATAACCATCAAAATACTATAGCCATGGATTCCAAGCCTGTGTAAAACTATAAACAGTTTTAGACTGTTAAACACAAACCATTAGTTAAACACAGCTAGGGTATAATGGAACCCTTCCACCCACTTTCTAAACCTCTTAAGCATTGGATGGAATACAATCACTCCATAGCTAAATTTAACCATCAAAATATCATAAACATTGACTCGGATCATAAGGATAATCCAACATCGAATTCCATAAGCATTGGTTGAAATCCTGCTTATGTGTCTAAATGAAATAAATATAATTATATCAACCATTCAAGATACACAATCTAGGTTACCATGATAATAAACTATCGCTTAAACCATAGGGTCGTACAGTGAGCAATGACATTATAACTATTTTTAAACCACATCAAAAATGTAAATAAAGAAAAGAGCTAGGGCTTACCCCTTTGCTACGACATAGAAGAGAAATAAACATTTTGAAACGACAAATATAAATCAACAGTCAAGATTCTACAAAATAACATTAACATTTCATAAAATATACAGCATTGGCATAGAACCAAACATTATCCACACACAAGTAATATTTACAAGAATCTTTACCATAGTTCAATTTCTAGAAATGACACTGATATATCAGAACCCTCCTGATTAACATAAATACAATGCTCTCGACAACGATATTCCCAAACTAAGTTTAAGTAAGAAAAGTATATAATGCCAGAAATGCTCTTGAATACAGAGAGCTCCAATTTAAAAACACAGAGATTAAACACACAGTTTAAAACCAATTACATAGACCTCGATTTCATCCTTAAATCAAATACAGAGTGTTTTAATCAGAGAAACAAATTTCAAACTCTTATACCAGGTGAAGACATTTAAAACCAAATACGAGGCTTACATAACGAGATATATTTCACACCTAAAAAAAAACTTTCCCAACCTTTCAATAGACCATGTTTTTTCCTAGATTTATTCAACACATAGAACAAGAGCATATACCAACATTTAACCATGAAAATACAACTATATTTTCTTATTTAAACAAGAAATGCTACCACAATAACGATTAATTTTACATTCATAACAATTGTCTGAACCGTCTAACCCACGAAGAGTATGACCTTCATTGCATTTCCCAAACCATGGCATTTCCAAATGTGAATCCATTAAATTACATTTTACAGATAGAGAATCCCCATAACCTTTTGAACCACATAATGACCAAATCGATGGATAAGGGTCTGTGTGCATGGTCTTACCATATGGTGGCTAGATAGTCTACTCCTCACCACAGTTGCAAGCCTCTCCAAGTTGAATCCTGCCACAAAAACTAGTTATGCATCAGAAGCATGCTACAATCATTTATTAAAAATGAATAATCTTAAGATTTGAACCAAAGAGGATAAACGCATGCCTTGGAAATAGTTTCGTTAACCCTATGATTTTTCCTCCACGCACTCCGTCTACCAGCGAAATCCCAACCAGGGAGCTCACTCCCCTTCCAACGACCTCACCATGCAAAAGAGAGGAATCTAAACTGTGGCCTGGGTTATAAGTCTGCGCCAGCATAGAGGAAGCGACGATGCCTTCACATGGCTCCCATTTAATATGTCTTCTATCATCCAGTATAGCTTATATGTTTAGCTCTCCCCTATAGTTTTAGGCCCTTGTTTAATTTGGTTAAGTTTTGTACCAAGAAACTTAAACCCTTAGTGTTTAGGGTTTAGGAACCTTTTAGGTCCTAGGTTGTGTTCCCCTTTTTGTATGCACATGCCATATAGGCTTAGCAATGTAAGACCTGCAAAATCACGGGTACGTCATGCATTAGTTCATAGGAACTAAGTAAGCCCAATTCGTAGGAGTTTCCTTACCTTTCCATTTGAATCATTAGGTAAATCCAACCACTCAACCCCTTTAGAAGCAGACGTAAGTTATCCTTCTAAATTTGGTAAATAAATACTAAATATCATAATAAGCATCCAACATAAATAAGCAGTATCAAAAGCATCATTAAATAAAATAAAATACATAAGATACAAGAACATCAGTAAATAAATGAATGACAATAAACATCATCGCAATTATGAAACCACGTAATCACATACAAGAAGAAAAAAAAGAACATGAACATAGGTATTGTTTCTTATTAAGCTTTTACAATTCTGAAGTTAAAATAGATGTCCCTTAGATCTTAGCAATGTTATTGACCCTACAATTTTTTTATTATGGATTTTAGGGACATTACAGTCAACAACATCATACAAAAGTACATACAACAACATAATTATGTCTCCAATATTTTCTTCATTTTATTAATCCCAGAAATACACTGCAAAAAGCTAGAACACCCTTGGTCGATTAGCCTCAGACCAAAAAACGCATTCGTTCCTCCGAACTAGATCTGCAGATAAGAATTGATTATAACCCTACACATTATATGATTCAATGAATACACTTCTAACTCTATTTATAGGCTTACTAAGTTGTTACAAAATGGTCCACTTGACCAATATCCTAACTAATTTGACCAAAACTTCCTAACTTGTCGGTTTCTCCTTTCACGCAGTCGACTCTTCCTTCTGTCGATGGCGAAAGTGCGATTTGCGCCTCCTAAGCCCTTCATAACAAGTCATACATTTGCATTTACGTTGTATTCTTATTTTGCTGAAGAATAGGAGTAGTAGGGGGATGTTACACAGAAAAACTAAAATTGGTTGATATATGCCCATCGACATATCAACTACTTTTAAAAATGTGGTTCTTCTTGTTGAAATCATATGTATGGGAAATAAATGGTGAATTAATATATTATTATACTAAAAAATAAAACAAAAATATTTATAAATTGAAACATAGAAAAATAAATAATAAATAAATAAATAATAGGATCAATGGGGTAGCTCAAGTGGTTGTGTGTTGTAAGTTGTGAGCATAATGTCTTGGGTTCTAATACTTGTGTGGGTATACATTTCTATATAAGGACCTCACTTAATGTCCCCGTCACGTTAACATCGTAATTAAAGAAAACTGTGTGTGACCCCTTCAGGTGTCCCCTTATGATATCTTTTATGTGGACGAAACAACCCCGTTGGGGGGTCTATGAGCCACATTATAAAAATAAATAAATAAATATATAAGATTTAAATAATGAATAGTAATAAATGTTTAATTAATTATACTAGTTTCAATATGGTTTACTTTAATCCATAATTGATGTTAAACGAAGTCTAGAATTTGAAAAATGGTTGATAATTGTTTAAGAACTATCTAATCTAATGCATCATGGTTGACATAGCTAGGAAAACATGGTTGATATTGACAATGCTTGACATAACTAAGAGAATATGCCCAACCAATGTTCAACATTATTAAGAAACCATATTAGTAAACCACAAACACACTTTTAAAAGTGGTATATTGGCTTTGAACCATGATTCAATCCATTGTTTACTTTTAAGCAAGGATAACTTAAATAGATAATTAACTTTGAATAATGATTGACTTCAATCAAAATTTGACTTTGAATAAGGGTTTACTTTGAACAATGGTTGAGTTCAATCCATGGTTGACTTCACTCTAAGGTTGACTTCAATCAAAGGGTGACTTCATTCCAATATTTACATGAAGGTTGAAAACAACCCATGGTTGACCTCAATCCAATCATTGAATTCAATTAATAGTTGACAAGTTTATGAAAGATTGACTTCAATACATAGTTAACTTTCAAGCAAGTTTTAGTACTTCAATCTAAGGTTGACTTAAATTGTAATACACCAAATAATTGTAATTTATTATTACCTGGAATAATTATTATTTTTAAGTAATTTGACAGGAAAGTCGAAATGAATGTAATGAATTATTTTTATTTAATAATTAAAACACTTAGAGGAATGAGAAC
Organism: Pseudotsuga menziesii; assembly: GCA_001517045.1. NCBI lineage: Eukaryota > Viridiplantae > Streptophyta > Pinopsida > Pinales > Pinaceae > Pseudotsuga > Pseudotsuga menziesii. Next base: position 85,418 of record LPNX010221769.1, on the reverse strand, counting down.
TGAACTAGTTGTTGAAAGGGTGTTTATTGACCCACAAGGGGACGCAATAAGTGGCAAAAGATGTTGAGTAAAAACTCAAGTGATTGAGGAGGAATATTCCCCAAAATTAGGTAAAGACTCCTTGTGGATTTCTAAAGAGAAGGAGGCTCATAAATTCCCAAGTCCTAGGAAAAATACTATAAAATAATATGTCCATCAAGGAAGCAGGATTTTGGCGATGGACGGGGAGTTTCTACTAATTCAAAGAGATGGATTATTGATCAGATCTTGTCCTTGCGGTTCAACAAACAGGATCGGGGGTTCTAGAGAAAGTAATACTTGGCTTCTCTATGAGTTGGTTGGGAGGAACGACAACTTCAATTTTGTTTTCTTGACAGTGGTGTCAAGTTCCTAGCTACTTGATTTCTTATATTTTTGTATTGATAAATTATAGAACGAGTATAGATATGAATCATAAATACGTTTTTAGAAGGTAATTATACTATGCATATGTTCCTAACCTTTTTTCCTATTTTCATGTTATGTTTTAGTATAATTTGCTCTTTATTTACAGAATGTAAAATTATTTCAGATATGATTATCTTTGTTTGAAAGTCATTATGTGAATACTAAATTCATTTTCAACCTAGTCTCTATTTGGGCTTCCATACCTAGATTAGAGTGGATTAATCTTTACAACAACTAAGGATCTGAACGAATGTATGACAATCAACCAACCCAATACTTAGTCAACTAGAGTAATTCTGAAATCATGGATCTTGTTAATAATTTAAATTATATCTACATACTCTTTTTAATATATTTTAAATGTATATAGATATAAGTATTTCAAACTAATTGTATGCCCCTAGGAGATGAAGTTATTCACTTAGAATTGATCTGTGTTCCATATTTTTATTAATTTATAAATTATTCCCAAAAAAACTATATTTTGGGAGTACCTACTAATTACGACAAGATCTCATTATCATAGTTAACAATGATTTTAAAGAAGGAATCACAAAGTAAAAAAGAAATCGAATAACTCCAATGATAAATCAAAGCATATAATCACTAAATGAAAGGATTGTAGAGAGACAAATAAAATATTCATAAATATACATAATAGAGCCAAAAGGCTTCTTCACTTAATAAACAAATTATATCGTGAATCTCAATATCTATGTTTTAAATCTACATTAATCAATTTAGGAATTCTTTCACTTGGGTATTCATACTCGTTGGGACAATTATAAAATATTCCAACATAATATTTTACAAGTTAAATCAACACATGTCCAGCTCACAGATCTGCATTACAATCTCAACAATAATCATATATAGTTAAATCAGTAGAGTAAATATATTATCAAGTCAGTAAACATAATACAAAAAAATATTATTCGAACTTAGGAATCCATACCCATGGTTATATCAGACTGATCAAACATTTAAACAACAATAGGATCATGAAATCCAAGTGTAGATAAATATCCACTTATTCATTAACACGTTGAAAACAATTTACAAATTAGATTTTAACTTAGTTTTCCATTTGTCAACATTATGTGGTCATAAAACAATCTATTGAAATCCATATTAGCCATTTAAAAGCACAATGTACATCCAAATAGGATGGAATATCAAACATGTTTGAATGTAACAGGCTGTGAAGCCACACTCTAAGCCAGCAAATTCAAGAACATAACCATAATGGTTTTCTTTTAAAATAAGGATAAAAAATTATCTTCATATTGGACATAAGAGCCCAATCCATTCTTGGATTGCTAACCAATAGGAAACCATTACAGCACTTAATCTAAAAGAGCCTTACTGTGCGACTATTGAAGGATCCAAGTTGTGCGGTCCAAGCCAATAATCACGCCTATAGATACATGTACAAAAAAACTAAATAGTGTTAATATTTTGCTAGAAGGATAAGAATCCATTCATATAATTCAAATTGGGATGGATAAAAACCTCACCTCTATAAATAGAAGAAGGAGGCTTAGGAGGAGGTGACCCTGTTGTTTCTCCCATTGGACCAAGCTTAACAAGCTTGTAATACACATTACACATGGTCATAAAACTATGATTGTAAACTATAACAAGTGTAATCAATAAAGGAAAACATTGTGGTGAAAACCCTTACCTTTCCAATGAAGTATGGGCCATGAGGACAAGGCTAGGATCATTTGATTATTCTTAAAATCACCCAACTCGATCTGCAAATAAATTTTGAACTTATAAAAATGTCTTCTTCACAATTGAAATGAATCAATTCCTAAGACTCTTAGATTAAAAATGCCTCTAATGAGTGCAAAGGGGGGAAGGGGTCCTATCCTCCTATTTTCCCCTTATTTCTCCTTACATTTACAATGACATAAAACCACGAGCTAGTCTCTGTATCAATTCAATATTTTAAAGAGAAAAAAAATAGTGAACGTACAGAGTGTTAATAGAGGAGTTTCTCCTCTTACCTAGGTAAACTAGGCATGATGCAAAGCCATGGCTAAAGCTTGAAGAAGGACTCGATTCTCTCCATAACCCACGAAAAACCAAAAATGCCAAGGTCATAATGGTGCCCACTTCACCATTAAGGAGACTGATAAAAACCTTTGAGTAAAAATCTGATGCAAGAAAAAACATTCATTAACAGATTGTACAAAGGAAATGAGTAAGACTGGTCTTGCGCAACCATGGAGTGGTTGAGTTCCTCCCAGAAGAAAAAATAAATATCGAATGAATGCAGAAAAAACCTCCGTACAACATAAAGATGCATTAAAACCCTATGGAAAACCATTGCATGAGATGATGGAAAGTGGAGGGATGAGATCCCTCTCGAGCTGCAATGCATAAAAACAAGATTTGTTATTAACTATGCCTGGATTCCTTGTCAACTCACAGCAAGGGTTAAGGCTCAAATATTATTACAAACCATTAAAACCTCTATGTTGGCATAACCAGTGTACCTCCTCCCTTAATTGTTATCACATATCAACCTTATAACATCACACCCCATGACGTGTAAATCCGCGCCTAGGGTCACAAACCATAAGGTTTTCTTTAATGTTCCCACCACAGGTTAACATGTAATCAAATCTTAATCAATGGCATGGGCTATTTACAAGCCTTTCAAACATAGTTAACATGCACATAAACCTTTCTTTATTCATATAAAACCACCCTTTCCAGATATGAATTGTGAAGGGAGGGTTTAATGAAAAAGTTAATCCGTAAGGGTAGATATGACCAAGCCATAGGATTAGACTTAGGTCTTAACACCCAAAAGTTTCAAAAGTATACTTATAAGAAAAAAAAGCATCACCTTTTCAAGACTGCAACAAGGTCATCATTATGTGAAGTTAGTGCCACAAGGGGATTAACCTGTCAAACAAGCATAGAACCAATTCAAGTTAAACTTACATGCATAAATATATGTGACTATAGTAATAAGATGTTGCAACCAACTTTACATGTTATGACGAATAATAATATAATAAAGTAATTTATTTTTTAATTATAGATTTTATGGGTTTCTAACAGAATGGTACAAGAGCATGGTTACAACACTTGGCTTGAATGATCCCAACACTAATACTGATAAAATATAAAACTAACATTATTTTTTTTTGGTTTAACTCTCTTACGAAGAAGAAGAGAAGAATAACCTTTTTTGTAGGATATCATGTTAGATGTGGGGATATCTGCTATAGAGGAGTTGCATCTTAGGAATCCAATAAACAATGAAGAAGGTAACATAAGGTATGGTGAAATATGGGTAAATCTAAATGAAAGTAGGAATAATAACCCATATGGATTACAAAAACAATAAAAGAATTAAGGGGAGAACGAAAACGAGTTAATGAAGATAACGAACGTATCATGAAAACACAGAAAGAGTTAAATAACATTATGTTGTCTAAACTGCACAGTAATGAAAAAGATAAAATTAAAGAACTCAAACTTAACATGGCAATAAATACACCTTATAAATGTAAGGTAAGGAAACTGGTGTTTTCGAAATATGATACTGAGTCTTCAAGTGAAGAATCAACAAAACTTAATATTGAAAAACATAAAGATTATAGTGAAAGTAGTGATAGTAACCAAAAGAAAAATAAATGCAAATCATATGAAAAACTTTCGAGTGAATTCAAAACGATCAAACCTCATATGTTTAACAGAGAGATCGAGAAAGGATAAGATGCAGAATCTTGGTCATCTGGAATGAAGAAGTATTTTCAGATTTATAAATATTCCGATGAATTAAAAGAAAAAATGGTCATCTATAACTTAATAGGAAAATAATATATCTCATGGAAAGGATTACAGAAAGTAAAAAGTACAAAAGAACATTATGTAACATGGAAAACCTTCAAGAAACATTTTAAATGAAAGTATCTCTTAGAACAGTATCACAAAGAAAAAGATAAAGAATTTTACAAATTAAGTTTAGGTGGTGTGACCATGAAAGAACTCTACTGTTAATTATTAATTTTACTTCGTTACTTTCCTTATATCATTGACGAAAAAAAATACAGTGCTTTCTCAATTGTTTACCTCTTATGTTTAAAGAGAGGATTGCGTACGATAATAAAAAAAACTCTTGAAGAGGCAATGATACAATCAAACTTTTGTTATGATCAAAATAAGAATAAAAGGAAAAACATACCTTTTTAGAAAACTAAAAGATGTGACAAATTTGATCAGAAAAAAGAAAATACTAAGTTTTGTAAGAACACTAGGAATAACTACCTGGGATATCAAGGGAATAATTATGAAAAATTTAAGCCACCGAATCCTGCAACAAAAGAAAGGGAACCACCCACTTCCTTTAATAAAAATACTACACAAAGGTAACAACTAAAATGTTGGCAATGTGGTGAGCCACATTACTTCAAATATTTCCTCATAAGAAAGAATTTTTTTAAGAATGTCCACTCAATTCAAGAAGGTACTACAGTGGGGGATATGGAAAAAAGTATGCCCAGAATTAGTGCAACATTGGAGAATATGCAAGAAGACGATCAAACACCAATGGTCAAAATAGAAGATGTGATAAAAGATAAACCCATTTCATACTGATTGATCCAGGTGCAATTCTAACTTTTTTATCACCTAGAATTGTAGAATTATATAAATTACATCTGGATAAGTTTGAAAAATATTGGCTGCTACAACTTGCTACATGCAGAAAATGGAAAGTCACTAGTTATGTGAAAAACTATGAATTTATTATGAATGAATTGAAAACACATGCAAACTTAAATACCTTACCATTAAGGTCTTAATATTTACTTATAGGAATGGACTGGTTAGAGAAACATAGAGTTATGTTAAAGTACTATGAAACTTTCACATGTTTAGATGATAAAGGTAATACCATTATTCTAAAAGGAATTCCGAGAAAGGTTACCATAAGAGAAATATCTGCCTTACATATGAAAAGGTCCATAGGTAAGGGATGCAAAGTTCTAGCAGTCTATGTAATGGACGACAAAGAGAAAGATAATCAACTTAAAATAGAGGATATACCAATTTTAAAATATTTTAAATACATATTTCCGAAAAAAAGTTCTCAGACTACATCCAAAGAGGGATATAGTCTTGACGACTGATTTGGTACCGGGGGCGGTACCAACATAAAATTCCCCTATTCAATGAATATAGTATAGCTTATTGAACTTTTAAAATAGCAATTACAGGAACTAATTGATAAAAATTACATTCGATCTAGTGTTTCCCCTTGGGGAGCACCAGTATTATTTGTAAAGAAAAAAGATGGCACTTTAACAATATGTATAGATTATCGAGAATTTAACAAAATGACTATCAAAAATCGTTATCTTTTACCCTGGATTGAAGATCTATTCGATAAGTTTAGATGTCCAACCATCTTCTCAAAAATAGATTTAAGGTCATGATACCATCACATACAGATCAAGGATGAAGACATCCTTAAAACTTCTTTTAGAACCAGATATGATCATTACGAGTTTGTCACAATGCCCTTTGGGTTAACAAACACCCTGAAAATTTTTATGTTTTTAATGAATAGTATATTAAGAAAATACTTAGATAAATTCATAGTTTTATTTATCGACGACATATTGGTATACTCTAAAAATAAACAAGAGCATGAAGAACACTTAAAAATAATTTTACAAGTGTTAAGGGAACAACAATTGTCTACTAAGTTTAGCAAGTGCGACTTCTTTAAAGACATAATTCAATATCTAGGGCCCATGGTGTCTAAATATGGGATATCAGTTGATCGTGATAAGATTAAAGTTATCATTGAATGTCTTGTTGTAGTGTTCTGGTTTGCAACAAAACCCTAATTCTATTCTCAACTAACATTTCTATGTATTAAGATCATTCTAAGCTAGTTTATGCAAATTTCAATAAAAAGTAATTTGTTTGATCTATATTTTGATAGTTTATTCAAGTCTATTGTTTTTTCTTAATCTTGTAATTTTCAACCTACGCATATATTAGAAAAGATTTTATACTAAATTACAAAATTTTCTTTGTGCATATTTCAACATAAGTTAGAATAGGATAAATTGATAATTAACAAGAAGAATACTTGATTCTAGTAGATGGCTTCCCTTGATATATTATAATTTTTCCACTTAGCATATTTAGTTATTAGCAACCAACTGAATAAACCACCCTACCAATCAACTTTGATCGTGTTTGCCCTAGAAAATCAACAGAATTCCTAGTCCAAAGCCCAAAAATCGATAATACCAATAACAACTTCCTTGTTTTGATTCCCCAACTCAATTTTTCCCCTTCCTCCCTTCAACAAGGTTTCCCCCCTCCCTTCCAAATTTAATTTCCCAGAAAAAACAAGATCCAAGCACAATCCCCAACTACTCCCTCCCACCTTTCCTGTATACCCATTTTCCTTATGCTTCCTTCAGACTTACTCTACTGCCTTCCCTTATCTTCTCGAGACCAAAACCCATTAATCTCCTTTACGATATTCAAGGAAATTTATTATTTAACTGGTTTATCATATCATCTTTTCTCTCGATTAGTTCAAACAATAATGTTTTATTAAATTAGTTTTGTGAAGATGACTTCAATTATTTATTAGTATTTAAGAATGACCACTACTGGGTTGACCTATGAGGCTTATCTTCTTTATTGATGGATCCACCTGCCACTTATGGATAAAATAATAATTAATAAGTATGACCTAACATAACAAGATCCCAATGTCTTAATTACTTAATAAAAATCAAATTTAACAAGGATGTTCTAATTTCGAAATTCATTTAAATAGTCATATTATATTAATATAATATTGTTTGATTTGGACAATTCAAATCCCAATTTGTTTAAAATAATACTATTGTTTTTTTTTTACAGAAACATAGGGGTAGTATATATTAAAACCGATAAAATAGCTACCGTAGGCTGTTACATAGTTATGAAGCAACACAGAGAATCTAGAATCTAATTCAAAACGCAGCTAGGCGTTCAAAGCATCCCAACGGCTGGAATACATTTATTTAAAGGGACAAAGACACAGAGGACGATTAGCAATAGATAAGCAATAATAAAAGGGAGGACAGAGTGACTTCAAATTGATTTCAAATGCCCAGCTTGGTCATCAGTTTGGCGACTTCAATTTCCAGTGCACTAATTCGCTTCATGAAATCTCCTTGAGCGTTTGCCACATCCTTGAAGCTTGTGCATGTTTCTTCCTTGAAATCCTCCAGGTTCTCAGCAGAGGCAGAATGATCTTCACGAAGCTTCCTCAAATCTTTGTTGAGCAGATCCCATGATTGCTCTCCAGCCTTGTTGGAATCTTGCAACAGCTTATCATGGTTGTCTAAACAGGCTCTGAGTCTTCCCAAGGAGGCCTCCAACGATTTGAGCCTTGTATCAGCTGATGGTCCAGAGCTTGAGGATCCATGTGAGTCCATTTTGGGAGTTCTTGGATCAGATCGGAGCTGGAAGTGACAGAGTAAAATCACCTTGAGCGCACAATTTCCTGAGCAGGGACTTATCTCCACCGATCATTTAACGTTGATGCTATAACTAAGGATGAGAGCAGCGTTTCTTAAGTAACAGATAGGGAGGTCACTAAAGGTCACAAGAAGAGATGACAATCTATGATTTGGCATAGATTTCCTGCCAGGTACCAGAGTAAAATGTGATTCACAGGTGTTTAAGCAGAGCGATAGTATTGGCTGGAGAAAGATCATGATTTTTGAACAGCTAAGGGGTATCACATCTTTGATCACTTCCATCTATACTTAAGATGTCCCTGCCCTGCAGTGTCCCATGGTTGGCCTCTTTTTTAGCTTGAGAGTTCAGCCCACGGAGCACATGGTAAAATCTAATGGCTTGGAATTTATTGCTTAGGTGAAGGATTTTCTGGTAGATTTGCCCAAGTTTAAGATGAGAAGGACTCTTCTTTTTAATAAGGGCATTAATCAGCAGTGGAGAATCCCCAAAGACCAAGAGCTTAACAATTCCTTTGGACATCGCGATTTTTAAAACTTGCAAAAGCCCATAGAATTCAGCTACATTATTTGAATCAATGTCGAGTCCCCAAGAATATTTACTGATCACGTTTCCATTGGCCAGAAGGATCACGCCACCACCGCCAGCTATTCTTGGGATTCCCTTTGATGCACCATCGAAGAAGAGGCACGGCTCATTCAGAGTAGATTTCCATATCATAAAATTAGGTTAATCAAGCCTTATTTCCCATTGAGCAGTCTGCGGATGATTGGTTAGGTTTCGGTTCTGAAGATTGGAGGCTATCATACTTAACCAATGTAACTATTCGGGGAGAGGATTAGAGGAGTTTTTTAGAGACAGGTTGCTATCCAGTGATTCCCCTAGAATTACTCTAGCCTGGACTGCAATTTTTGAGGGCTGAGAATCTTGGTCCCTGAAAATCCTATTGTTTCTCTCGGTCCAAATTTTCCAGCAAAGGGATTTTGGGAGCCAATTCCAGGCAGTTTGGAGCATTGTTTTCTTGGTCAAATGAAACGGAGATAAATTCATCCAGTTAGAGAAGAGATCTAGGATGGTGTGAGGGAGATTAATGCCAAGATTTAGGTTCATGGTCTTTAACCAAACCTCTTTGGAGAAATGACAATCAAGCATGATGTGGTCCATAGTTTCTTCCTTGCGTTTGCAAAGAGGGAAGCGAGTTGGTCCTTCCATGCCTCTTTTCTTAAGGTTATATCCAGTAAGGATGATTTTGTGGGCCAATGACCAGCAGAAGATATCAATTTTTGGGATGAAGGTTTTTGACCATATAAAATTCCAGGTCACCGGATTGGGAGTAGCATAAGGGATTGCTTGAATGTGCTTGTAACCTTCTAAGGTTGAGTGATTTCCAGAGTTGTTTCCCCTCTTCTGTCTTTGATTTCTTCTTTGATTGGAGATTTTCCTTGGAGAAGGGCAATTAGAGCTTCAGCTTCGGTGTTAAGTTCAGGGGGGAAGTGGCCTAGATCCCAGCCATTCCAGTTGTTGCTTTTCCATGCTGACAGATCCCATAACGAGTTGGCTCCTTTATCCACCAGCCAAATTTTGATGTTGCTGACTTCCCTGCATAATCCTAGAGGTGTTTCTCCCAGTATGGAATCTTCCCATACGTTGATTGATTTCCCATTCCCAGGTATCCAGAAAAGATTCTTTTTGAGAGGGTTTAAAGCTTTAATGCATAAATTGTAAATTGGAGAGCCATTTCTAACTAGGGGCTACGTATCTAGACACCTCTTTCTTATTCTCGGGAAGTATTTTTTTCGAAGGACTTTCTTGCTCCAGCTTTCTTTTCCTGTGATCATCTGCCATAGAAGCTTAGCTCCTAACACCAGGTTTTGGGTAGGTAAGTTGAGCACATGGAGACCTCCTTCATTACGGGGTTTTTGGATCTTTTCCCAACTGACCAGATGGAGTCTATTTTCATTCCCTTTGCCTCCTTCCCAAATGAATTTCCTGAGCAACCCTTCAATCTTTCGAACTACTGAACCTGGGGCAAGTAAAATAGAGGCTTGGTAAATAGGCATGTTGTTTAGCACAACTTTTATAAGAATAGTTTTACCTGCAATGTTGAGCCAGTTGGCACTCCATCTTTGGATTTTGACTTTGAGCTTGTCTAATATGGGCTCCCATTTTGCTGGTCTGATTTTGTCTTTGCAGATGGGGGTGCCTAGATAAATGAAGCTGTCCCAGTTTATCGTTCCTTCCATTCCAAGAGTTCTAGTGATGTCCCAAAGTTCTCTGGGTGAGCACTTCCAGCTGAATATTTTTCTTTTCTGGAAGTTTATTTTACTTCCGGAAACCTTTTTGTATAAATCCAACTCTTTTTAAAAATTTGCAGCTGAATGGATGGATGCTCCCCCTAACAGCAGCGTGTCATCAGCAAATTGTGCATGGTTTATGTCCTTGACATTGTTCACTATTCTTAGAACCGAAAGCAGATGAATTTCCTAACTAAGGTTGAGTTGAAAACTGAGCACAGAAGCTTGGATGGCATAGAGGAGAGGAGACAGTGGACATCCCTGCCTTAAGCCTCTAGAGGCTTTGAAGAAACTTGTTGGCCTTCCATTGACCAGAGGGGAAATCCAAGGATCACCTACACAGCCTTTGATCCAGCTTATAAAGTCGGTTGAGAAGCCAAAATTTGTCATGACTGCAAACAAAAAGTCATGCCTAACATGATCAAAAGCATTAGCTAAATCAAGTTTAATGACCATACCTTTCTCGTTTCGTTGAAAGCTGGAATGAATTGCTTCTTGGACAAGAATGATGTTGTCTAGGATTTTCCTACCTTTGATGAATCCTCCTTGATTTTCCGGGATAATCCTTGGGAGAATTCTTTTAAGTCTGGTGGCTATAATCTTTGTAATTATCTTGTACCCTGTATTGCACAGCGAGATGGGTCGGAATCGATTGAAGGTAGTGGTGCCTTTTTATTTCGGGATAAGAGCAAGGAAGGAATAATTGGTGCTTCCTCCCAGTTTGTTGACCTTTTGCGAGTACCTAATCATTTTTAAGAGATCATACTTTATTATTGACCAGCAGCAAGTGAAGAATCTAGTTATGAAACCGTCCAGGCCAGGGGCACTGTCAGGTTTCATAAATGAAAGGGAATATTTGACCTCATCCATGGTGATTGGGGCTGTAAGGAAGTTGTTTTCCTTAGTTTTTATAAGGTGGGGAAAAAGATCAAGAGGGTGGGTAGAAATGTCAATCGGATCCTCCATGGGAGCGGTGAAGAGCTCTTTAAAAGTTTCCATAGCAACCTTCTTTATACCAACAAAGTCTTTAATCAGCTCACCTTCAAAGTTTATTTCTGTAACAGCTTTGTAGTTTTTCCGCACCTCAGCTTGTTTATGAAAATACTTAGTGTTTTTGTCCCCACTAAGGAGCCAGAGGATTCGGGATTTTTGTCTCCAATAATCTTCTTCAATTCTGCAGGCTGAGAAGTAATTTTTCTGAAGGTACTCTTCCTTTCTAAGATTGTAGTCTAACGCAGGAGAAGAGTCCATGTGGGTTTGATGCGATTCCAATTCAGCTTGAGCTTGCTCCATTTTTGAGATTGGGGAAGTAATGTGTCTGGACCAGTCTTTCAAGTCGATTTTGAGACTCTTTATTTTTGTTTCCCAGATGAAGGACGATGATCCTTTTGATTGGGCGTTCCAGGAATTGGCTACTGTTTGCAAAAAATCATCATGTTGGATCCAGAGTTGGCTAAATCGAAAGGGGATTGGGCCTAGGTCTTGCTCAATAGCTAACTCAAGGAGGATTGGTTTATGACCGAAAGTGCAGTGGGAAAGGATTTTTGAAGAGGCTAAAAGGCCCATGGAGAGAAAAGAAGAGTGGATTAGGAACCTATCAAGCCGGGTTGCAACATGGCCGGGTCCGACTCTTTTATTCGTCCAAGTGAACTTTCCTTTGAGTGGCTTTATATCAATAAGATCCCAACTGAGGATGATATCTTTGACCCATTCCCTCGATGGATCTCTGACCGGCGAGCCTCCTTTTTTCTCATTAGCAGCCAGGGTGGCATTCAGATCTCCAGCTACTATGATATTTTCGATTTGCTGCAAGTTAAGAAAGGAATCTAAAGTATTCCAGCAATCTTTTTTTTCAAAATGCAAAACAAGGACATAGAGATTGAACAGACTTACCGTTCGTCCAGACGGTTTGTGGATGAGCTTTGTGAAAACCCAATGCAGCACTCTTTCCTCAGCTTCAATGTCATACAGGGTGGAGTCCCAAAAGGTGGCTATTCCTCCAGAAGCACCTCTGGAGTTGTTGCCAATACCAGAACCTTTTTTCCAGAACTTTTTCCCAGCTTGGAGGATAGCAGTTTCCTCCATTTTTGTTTCCTGGACTAGCAGAATCTCAGGCTTATGGATACGGACCAGGTCTTTCATTGCTTCTTCTTTGAGAGTAGAGCCTAGACCTCTGCAATTCCAGGCAATGTACTACATTAGGGACTATGGGAGATGGGATTGGCCTCTTTTATGGCCCGAGCTGTTCCTTTTTTAGATCTGGTGTGCATAATTCCTTTTAGGGTTTTTTAAGACCCCTCAAGGACGGCTAGATATGTTGCTTCTTCTCTTTTTTTCTTTTTAGATTTCCTCCCTCTTGGATTTTTGATGGGAATAGTATGGAGACTGCTTGATGAGGCTCCTTCATCCATTTCTTCACCAGGATCCGTTTCTAGCAGTAAGGGATCTTCATTAGCTTCTTTGGAGGAGCCAGGGGCATCAACTTCCATCAGCGATGTTGGATTGATTTGGGGTATTTCCCCCGGCTCCAACGGATCTGCATAGTGGGACTCTGCCTCTTTTTTATTAGTCTGCGTTATCATCTGGTTTCCTTCAGCGCTTGCATCGGTTGGGTCCTTACCCTTTTGATCTCTGGTTTTCTGCAGCTCCTCATCATTTGGAATGACCATTGACGTTTCTTTTGTGGCTTCCTGGGGGGATTTATTTGAGCTTGAAGGTTGATTTTGCATTTCCCCTCCAGTCATTTTTTCCTGATTTTTGGAGTTTGTTTTCCCTTTCTTGAATTTTTGCCATCCTTCTCCTTCTTCAGTAACCTATATTTTGGGGCAATTTCTCTGAAAATGTCCATGTTCGTGACAGTGTTGGCATTTGAAAGGAATCTGTTCATAATCAAGCTTTTGATAATGGTGCCAATCACCAACTTTTAGTTTGACTGCCTCAGGAAGCCCAGCTTCAAGATCGACCTCTACACATATTCTGGCACATGAATATTGGCCTTTGTTTTCAGCTTTGTCAATGTATCTCCCAAGAGCATTCCCGATTTTTTCCAGGGCTTGAGTGTTCCAGCAATGGACTGGTAGGTTTGGAAGTCTTACCCACACTGGAACTTCCTTTGGTACATCTACTTCCGCGTTGAAATCTAGAGTCCATCTATTGAGGTACAAACCTTGAGTTCCCATGAAGTAAGGACCATTTCTGAAGATAAGGTCACGGTCTTCTTTGGCTATGAACTCAAAAATGAAGAACCCACGACCCACGAGATAGCAGGTTACACTGTACTTGAGCTGGGGTCTCCAGTTCCTTTGGATCCAGTCATCTGTAGTTTTAGTTGATGGCCAAAGCCCCATGAACTGGCCTACCAAACCTCTCTCAGCCAGAGCAAGAGAAATCTTGATGGGTTGCTCACATGGAAGGTCGATTTCAGGCACAGCATCAAGTTTCTTGATGAACTTCAGGATGGAAGGGGCAATTGGCTGGAATCCAGGAGATCTGAGCAGTCTTTTGAAAGCTTCTTCAGCGAAAGGGGGAGCAGAGGGAGGGGAGAGCCCTCCCCCGGGCGCAGCCATGAGGACGGCCTAAGGCGAGTCCAGCACCAGCGAGTCCCTTCAAGGCAGGGCGTCGACAGCTAGGGTTCGACTGCAGCAGCGAGTAGCTTCTCCAAACTCATCTTTCTTAAAATAATACTATAGTTACTACTTACCCAAGGAGGTAGAATAATCAAATAGTTAAATAATTAACTTAAGTCACATTAATAAATTACTTATTTCACAATATGTTTTAAAAATAACAATAATTATAATGAAATTAATAATCACAATCATAATTATTGAATAATTAGTAATTATGGTAATAAGCATTTATTACTTGTTTGTCTAGTTTTTAAGTGACAATTACCAACCTATTACTTGTACATTTATAGACAAGTATCCTTAAGGGTAAAACTAATTGTAGTTAATAACTCAATAGTACAATCCTACTGTCGAATATGGAACAATGTTCATTCTTACTTACGACAATTTCTGACAATGATTTCAATTGACGAAACTTACTAAATTATTTGATATAGTGCTCATATACATTTTAAGGAACACTAAATGACTAGTAAATAACTACCTTACAAATTTTAACTTCCATTACCAATGTATAATAACTTACTATTTGTAACAATTTACACAATTATTGAACCTTGTGAGCACTTGTATAACAATACTAATGTGTATATGCAAAGTCTGCATGCATGTCCAGTGCATGTACATATCACATATGTACTATATGTAACATATCATTCGTATGCATATCTACTAATTAACAATAACAATGCATACGTAATACTCAAAGACACCTTAACACAATCAAATTATTAATATGAGTTATATAATGGTTTAAATAATCAAGATTCAACATCATTATCCTTAGATTTATAGTAATCAATTAATCAGTTATGTTCAGGGGAGGGATACCTACTACCACTACATAGTACCATAGAACTTGCAATCCCCCACAATGTTGGCTGACACATCCTCCCACCATATCCTACTTCCACATCCTTCTTATCCTTCCTCTGCTACTACAGATGTGGTGTTAGCTTCACTGACCTAGACCCATATAGAAACTAAGAGAATTGGTGTTGACTAAATAGCATACCTAACCTCTCATAGAATGCATCTGAATGTTTTCATCACACATCTAAAGGAGCATGACTTAGCACAACCCTTACATGCCCTCGGGTATCATAAGAACCATAGGGGGGGAATACCTCCATCCCTCTCAACATACTCGGTTTATATAGTGTCAAAATCACACTATGATGCTATTGAGATTATTGATTTGTGTCATCATATTATCTCGACGATTTCTAATATTTATTGCTTAATACAACTTATTCCTTATATAATATCAAGTATTCATCCATATCATAGTCTCTATGTCCTGCAAATTATCATTTTGAAACCATATATTTCTAACAAATATCTCTATTCAATAAAAATTTCATTCACATCATTAACAAGCTCTCATTTCATCACCTAAAATCATTAAATCGATCACATCATGGGTTAGTATCTACGTACTGCATCATATATATCATATTTCATCAAGGGGTATAGGTAAAGACACATTATCATAATGAAAGAAGGAAATCTCATGATAGATACAACATTAAAATCACATAATCACAGTAAAATTTCATAAGAATGTAACATCATCACATCATACTCATACTATCAACTTAAGCATAGTAACATCATCAATATAGTAGTAACGTATAATCAGGTCTAAGGTGTCAAAATATAGTTTACTCGGTCTAGTTGAGTCCAATATATTATAAGAAAAATAAAATGTAGTGTATATGCCAACAAACATGCCTAGTCAATATATGGGGTGTTACATAGACGCACCCTTCAGGAAACTTCGTCCCCAATTTATGGTTAAAATAGTGAGGGAAATTCTTAATGCATACTCTTTGTGTCCTCCTAGGTAGCAGATCTTGGGCTATAACTATCCCACTAGACCTAACTTGGTCCATGTGGTGACTACAGAGATGTCGAATCCTATGATCCAGTATTTGTGATGGTTTGACCATGAAGGTTCGCGTGTCTGAGACTAGTGGATTCTAATGTGGTGGAATGATGTTCTACTTGGTGATTATGAGCTACCGCATGAATCTGATGATTGTTACCCAAACTATGCATTGGTTCTTTTCCCTCCCCTTTTCGACCATTAGGACAATTATGTTAGAAATGAGGAGGGACCCTGCATCCCCAACAAGATATATTGGGTGGTGCTTGCATGTTGTTGGGAGGATTTCTATGGGTTTATTTCCTTCCATGAAATCCTCTATAACCTCTAGTTCCTTTATCAGAACTTCCCTATGCTTGACCTATACTCTCATGGGTTTTGGGCAATGCATGAGACACTGAGTGAAATGAAGGGTTACTGCTCGGGGTGAACCTGTTACCATAATAAGGAGTTCGAGATTATCCTCTCCTAAAGTACGATCATGGGGATTTCCTTGTAACATACTTATTGGACCCAATCAATTGTCTACCTCCTCTCGCTTATGGCATGTCCTCTACATAATGGGCATACTTAGCTACCATAGAAACTAAAGTTGGATTCCACATTCATACTGTAACCATGATCTTGTAGTTGAGACCATAGACAAAACTATCTACATGGTGATCATCTGAGTCCAATTAAGGAACACATTTCACTAGTTCCATGAACCTAGATTCATACTCTTCCATATTCATGTTTCCCTGTACCAAAAGCATAAAATGCACCTTCCTGTTGTTCATTGGAATAAGCTGGAAAGTACTTCATGTTTAACTGATCCTCAAATAACTCCCAAGAAACAGTAAGAGGAGTAAGGTGCAACTGCTTTTCCCAATATGACCACCTATTCAGGGCATCTCCCTTTAGCTGAAACATGCCCATTCTATCCTTAGAACTAGAGGCCCTATTCATTTAATGTGAAGCACCTCTCCATGACTTCTAGCCATGATTCAACATGATTACCTAGTTGTCCTCTAGAAAACTAATAAATTTTGATATTATGTAGGTACCTTGAAATATCCTGAAGAGGTTCCCGCCTTGGTTCCTCTGCCCTCTTGGAGTTCTCTCAGATCACTTGCATGGTTTCTACCTTGATGACCTATTCTGAATTCCTATTAAATGTATTCATAATAGTCTCCAAGGATCTGAGTATGATATCCATTTCGAGTTTGGGGGTTGTCCTTGGCGACGTCTGTGGTCATGCTTGTGGTGGCCATGAGGGTGGTTGAGCTCGACCTCGACCTCCATGTGCTTGAACCATGATAATTCCTGACATATCCAACAACATTAGATTGTTACTATCTCAATCTAATAACTGCAGAGATAAAATTTAGTTACGCAATGCTTATACTTATGTGTAGGGATATCATGTGTCTCGAATTAAAAAATCGTTAAGATTTGCGTAAAACTTGCATTCTGATTTTTATTAAACAGTTTCATGGTGGGGTATACTCAATGTATCAACATTCATATTATCACGATGGTATTAGCAATCCCTTATTTTTGGGATTTCGTGTTTGTTTCGTCTCTTCGACTAATATTTGATGTTTTGGTAATGCTATAAATAAATAGTTGAACTTATGATCAAATAGACTAACTAGCAATATTATACCCCAACTTTTAAAAAAAAATGACATTATCTATAGTTTTAACATTGCATGTAACGTTCAGCATTTAATATTAACACCTAAATAATTAAATTGCAACTTAATCGTAACACATAGTTTAAAAATAATTAATTTATAAACTAATTGAATTAATTTTATAACAAAAATTTTAACATTTTAATTTTAACAAGAAATTTTATGTAACATATAAATTTTAATAAGAAATTTAAAGTAACATTTTGATTAATTAAAAAATTATTCAATACTTAACCACATTTAGATGACCTATTAAAAGAAAATTAATACATTAAAATTAATTAGTAAAAGGTTTTTAATGTTTCAAACAATTGTTTAAGTGAATTAATATTTTAACTACATTAAAATTAATTAATCCTAAAAAGTTTTTAATATTTCAAACAAATGTTAAAGCGAATTAATATTTTAAGTGGAGCAATGTTTTAAGTATGTATATTATTTAAAACCTAATAAAAAACTATTTGCAAACTAGGATACACCTAACACCTTACCTAAGGGTGAAGGCCACGCGGCCTCTCCAAAACTCCACTGCCCAGCCCCACCAACCCCATCCTTCTTCTTGCATATCCCTCCCCCACTCAAGCCACACTTGTCTTCCCCATGACCTCCTAGGCAGATAGGTTGTCGAATGTCACAAAGGGATATGGAAAAGGACCCGACTGCATGTATGCCACATGGGTTGGATGCGCGTCATCCTACAACTGTCCCAAGGCAGGATGTCCCCTCCTAGCAGGCACTAAGGTCATTCGACCAGGGCTTCAGGCGCATGTATCAAAGGTTGTATTCAGGTTTGCAGGGGCTCGCAGGTCGTTATGGAAATTAGAAGGTGTCATGAATCTCTCTCATAAGCTATTCCCCTGTATCCATCGTGGTAAGGTCAATGGCAGGTGCGGGGACAAATTATTCTTGGGAATTTAGGGAAAAGGCTACTATGATCGCTTTAACTGTAAAGTGTTGAACTTAGAATAATTTGGTTGTTCAATGATAAGGTAAATATTGAGAATAGGGTTCCGAGTTCCCTCCAGGTTCAGTTGGATTCAAGATGCTAGCAGTGTCACTCCAATGGAAAACGAAGGAGCAGAAAAGGATTCAATTGCAGCTAGATAAGGTGAATGCATCTGTCTTTTTTTTCTAATTATAAATTCAAATTTGAATATGCCCAGTGGGAGAGATTTTGCGCGAACTAATTTAATTTGGCCAATGTAGTGTGAGGATCGATCGACCCTTGTTGAGCTATGACCAACCATGCGATTACTGCCTCCTGCAAGTGTCGTGAAGATGACAACATTTTATTGGACATTCTTGACACAAAGCATGTGACTGACAGGATTCAATCCTCCCACATAATAAAATTCTTTGTATCTGTCTTACTTCGTTGTGTTTATGATAAGATATCTGTCTTACTTCGTTGTGTTTATGATAAGAGATTAATTCAATTTTAAGTATTTTTTTATGTTCTAGTTTCCCTACCTTGCATAGATGCCAATAGGAGATAATGCTTTTATTACTCTCATGTATTTATCTTACATGCTCTTCATAATAGCTACACGTCTATGGCCAGTTAATACAACGAAGGATATAATGCTTTGCATTGATGGGAGTTTCTCTCATCTTCTCTCCATAAATCATAGTCAGGGTTCTGCTAGAATCCTGGCTTTTCCAGCTTTTATTACACATTGTCCAGTATATCATGCCTTCAACTCCAACGATTTTTTATTATCATGGATGTGGTGGGAAATGCAATATCATGGATGTGGTGGGAAATGCAATTGCAGTTTGTTCCACTAGAATACATGCAGAGTATGTGTCCAACAACTATTATATAAACAACAATTGTATGTATGTATGTCACCTCTATTTTCTTTGAAAACTTTTATATATATGTTGAAAGTTTTCAAAATAACTTTCAATATATATAAAATAACTTTTATATAACTTTCAAAATAAGTTCTTAAAATAACTTTCAATATATATATATATATGTCTATCTGTGTGTATAGCTTCTAAATAATTTGCTTTATTTTTTAAATACCATTACCATCACATATATTTATGCATATATATAGTTTTCTAACTTATCCATATTTTCTAATGGTGTTTCTATTTTGTGCCCGTGCAGGTAATTTAAAGAAGATGAAATTTAGTGTTGTTCATATGCCACTTTTATGAAGGTTTTCTTCCTAAGTTCTTGTAGACATAATGAAAATTCAAGGTAGTTTAGGGCTAAGTGTGTGCAGAGGCCCTTAAAAGTCATGTAGTGCCCTCATTTGGAGTAGAAACCTAATTTCATTCTAGACTAACCTTGCTATGTATTAAGATCATTCTAAGCTAGTTTATGCAAATTTCAATAAAAATATAATTTGTTTGATCTATATTATGATAGTTTATTCAAGTCTATTTATCTTTATTAATCTAGTCATTTTCAACACACCATTTTCAACATAGGCACATATAAGAAAAGATTTAATACTAAATAACATAATTTTCTTTGTGCATATTTCAACATAAGTTAGAATAGGATAAATTGATAATTAACAAGAAGAATAGCTCATTCTAGTAGATGACCTCCCTTGAACTAGTAGAATTTTCCCACTTATCTTCTTTAGTGGTTAGCAACTGACTAAAAAAACCACCCTGCTCACGAGTTGTGATCGTGTTGGCTCTAGGAAATCAATACTTCCTAACCCTCAAGCCCAAAAGCTGATAATAACAATAACAACTTCCTTTTTTAATTCCTCAATTGGAGTTTTCCCCTTCCTCGCTTCAACAAGGTTTCCCCCTCCCTTCCAAATTTATTTTCCCCAAAAAAAACAAGATCCAAGAAGAAGTCCCCTTTTTTTATTCCTCGATTGGAGTTTTCCCCTTCCTCCCTTCAAGAAGGTTTTCCCCCTCCCTTCCAAATTTATTTTTCCAAAAAAAAACAAGATCCAAGCAGATGTCTCGAATAGTCCCTCCCCCTTTCTTATATACCCATTTTCCTTATGTTTCCTTTAACCTTAATTGACCTCCTTCCCTTGTCTTCTCGAGACCCAAACCCCTAATCAAATTTATGCTATTCAAGGAAATGTATTATTTAATAGGTTTATCAAATCATGTTTTCTCTCGATTAGTTCAAACAATAATGTTTTATTAAATTAGTCTTGTGAGGATGACTTCAATTATTCATTAATATTTAAGAATGAACACTACTAGTTTTACTTATGAGGCTTGTCTTCTTAATTGATGGGTCCACCTACCACTTATGGATAAAATAAAAATTAATAAGTATGACCTAACATACCGAGATACCAATGTCTTGATTACTTAATAAAAATAAGATTTAACAAGGATGTTCTAATTTCAAAATTCGTTTAACTATTTATATTATATTAATATAATATTGTTTGATTTGGACAATTCAGATCCCAATTTGTTTAAAATAATACTATTGTTCCTACGTTTCCAAGGAGGTAGAATAATCCAGATATTTAAATAATTAACTTAGCTCGCATTAAAATAAATTACTTATTTCACAATAGTTTTTGAAAATAACAATAAATATAATGATATTAATAATGAAATAATTATTCTTTAATAACTAGTCATTATAATAATAAACATTCATTACTTGTTTGTCTAGTTTTTAAGTGACAATTACCAACCTAGTACTTTTACATTTATAGACAAGTTTCCTCAAGGGTAAAACTAATTGTAATTAATAACTCAATAGTACAATTCTATTTTCAAATATGGAACAATGTTCATGCTTACTTATGGCAATTTTTGACAATAATTTCAACTGATGACACTTGAAAAATGATTTGTTATAGTGCTCATATGCAATTTAAGGAACACTAAATGACTAGTTAATACCTACCTTACAAATATTAACTTCCATTACCAATGTATAATATAACTTACTATTGTGTAACATTTTACACAATTATTTAACCTTGTTAGCACTTGTATAACAATACTAGTCTCCTTCATTGATCCAGGCCCATATATAAACTGAGAGGATTGGTGACAGCTAAACAACTGAAGAAACCCCTTATAGCAGGAATCTGACCGTCATCATCACATGTTTAGGCAAGCGTGACTCAAGGAAACCCTCCCACAACCTTAGGTATCATAAGAACCATAAGGTAGGAAATACCTCCATCCCTCTCAACATATTGGGTTGATACCCTGCCAAAATTGCACTATGAGGTTATTGAGATTATTGGTTTTTGTCATTGTATTACTCCATCGATTGCTAATATTTATTTCTTAATACACACGTATTCCTTATATTATATCAAGTATCTGTCCATATCATAGTCTCTGTGTTCTGCATATTAGTATTTTGAAACCATACATTTCTATCAAATATCTATATTCGATCAACATTCAATTGACATCATTAACAACCTTTCATTTCATCACCTAGCATCATTAAATATATCACATCATGGGTTGGTAACCACATTCCACATCATATATATCATATTTCATCAAGGACAATAAGTAAACACACACTGTAATTATGAAACAAGGAAATCTCATGATAATTACGACATCAAAATCACATAA
The DNA here is from genome assembly GCA_001517045.1 of Pseudotsuga menziesii. NCBI lineage: Eukaryota > Viridiplantae > Streptophyta > Pinopsida > Pinales > Pinaceae > Pseudotsuga > Pseudotsuga menziesii. The sequence goes on along the minus strand of LPNX010221769.1, from coordinate 63,412 downwards.
TCACAGTAAAATTTCATAGGAATCTAACATCATCACATCATAATCATACTATGAACATAAGCATAATAACATCATCAGTATAATAGTAAAATATAATCAAGTCTAATGTTCCAAAATATAGTTTACTTAGTCTAGTTGAGTCCAATAGATAATAAGCAAAATAAAATGCACTGTGTATGCCAATAAACATTCCTAGTCAAAATATGGGGTGTTACACGTGTTCCAAAGAATGTGGCCAACATAAGATCATTCATGGGGATTGTTGGAGACTACCGAAAATTCATTGAAGGATTCTCCTAGATTGCATACCCCATAACTTCCCTACAGAAGAAAGACAAGAAATTTACTCAAAGTTTTAAAAAAATTAAAACTTTTTTAACGAGAGCTCCTATCTTAAAAATTACTGATCCTTTTAAATATTTTGTTGTATGCATTAACATATGTAAAGAAGGTGTAGGCATAGTAATAATACAAGAAAACTATGTCGTACCCTATGATTCTAGGGAGTTAAAAGAACACGAGAAGAATTATGCTACTCATGACCTAGAATTGTAATATCTTGTAATATTTTGAAAAGGCTATTTTATTTTTTGAATGTGATTGGAGGACCTGGAATATGTGAGTCGTTCCTTGGAGGAAAAATGTAACTAAAACATTACTGTTGTAATAAAAATCTGAATGATATGAACAACCATGTTGAATGAGGATTTTATGCATATGAGAGTGGGGGATGTGAAGAGTCAATCTCAAGAGAGGTTACACTAGGAGTGGGAATGCCAGTATGGCACTAGACCCACCCTAGGGAATCAAGAATGTGATGGCAACAGAAATTCCTGGGGGAATTGGTCGTTAGCTACAAAAGACCTAGGAAAAACAAAATCTATAAATGAGGAAGAATATGAGAGGAGGAAGGATGTTGTTGAGTATGCTGGAACAAGGAATACTTGTTGGGTGAGCACTATATGTTAGGTAAGTTATTTCTCACTGAAGAACATGACTGAGTTTTACTGTCACCACTCTCAGCACACATAGTTTAGCTCTGGGGCGACTGAGCATGGAGTGATCTGTGCCTAATATACAGTTGGGTGGAAAGTGGATGTTCCCTTTACATTGTGGCTCTTTTACAAACCGGTCTCATTACTAAGGTTTTTTTCCTACCATTCTTCTGAACTCAGGGTATGTTGTTCCATGTATATTGGTGTTTCAATGTCAAGGAAATGATAATTAGATTTTTCAATTTCAATGTTGGAAATGATTCTTATGAAACTATTATTCACACACTCTGTTTTAGATGATTGTGCCTTGTATTGAGGAAAAATGGAAACTCAAATGGTGTAATAGTTTTTGCAAAGACTCACCAACATATTGCATGTTTTCCTCTGATTGATGAGCTTAGGGTGTTTCTATAGAGGTATGAATGTATGCTTCAATGTTACTGAAATTATAAGAATGCCCTTAGTTTTGTTGATGAAAAGTATGGTTGATGATTGGTATGGGATCATATGATTAGGATTGCATTGGTTTTGTTGATTATTAATGGTATGGAATGCACCTACTCTGTTTTTCAATTCACTGGAAATCATAGGTTGACAAGTTCCTGGGAAAGGATAATCCTGCTCTATGCTAATGAATGCGACTTGTTTTGATGATTCTCATTTTCCTAATGGTGTCATAACGTTCTGTAAGAGTTAGTTGCATACTGTATGTTTGTTGTGATTTAACACCCAGGATATTTGTTCCCTGTGGGGAGGATTGAGCTTTGTTTTAGGTTGAACCATCCCCAGATTAATGAAGATCATGGAAAATAATTATAGTTTTGGAATGAGATTTGGTGCACTTGCATAAACACCTTTTCCTTGTAAAAGTTTAGTCCTGTGAAGGGAATATTAAGGAAAGGAGAGTCGAGATTGTTAGAATATAATCCGTTAGGGTTATATAATGTAAATAAATAAATAGTAGGAAGCCAAACAGGCCGAGCAGAAGGTGAAACCCAACCGCCATGTGATTTGTATAAATATAGGCATTTGCATTGGAATAATAATCAATTGGGAGTTATTACCAACAAGTGGTATCAGAGCCTGGCTATTTTCCTGCCATAACTCCTAGATGCATTGCATGCCTGCCATTCTCCCTGTATTATCAGAGCGCTACCATTCTGCCTGCCAGTCTGCTCTTTCAGAGCTACCTGCCAGTCTCTCCTGCCTACATGCGTTACTCCTCCTCCACGTGAAACCCTAATTTATGAATTGAGAATCGAAAACTGTGTTTTCCGAGCTGAGAAGAGTTTAAGTCTGTGGTGGATTGTATATTTACGATAAGCCTTTCCCTCGGAATCAGAAAACTGGCACTTAGAATAACTACAGCACTTTGTCAATATTTACAGTTTCCCGTCGTTTTGGCTCGAAGTTGTAGTGTGGTGTACGCTCTGATCTCTGTACATACACAATCGATCAGTTTAAGTGTTGTATCTGTATCTATTAAATGTATATTTTTGGGGACAGATCATTTACAACAGCATGGTACTAGGGTTCTCAAGCTTGATATGTGGTTCAGAGAACTGGGATTTGGTTTTCGAGCCTTGCTTGAGCGTTGCATCAGAGCACAACCCTAGTGCACAACAACCACAAAATTAAACGTCAGTGCAGTTAGCAGACTCCCTTCTGATTTTTCAATTGTCTCATTGGACAAGATTTTTCCCCTCGAGCGCTTTTCTATGTATTATTAAATTGCTGGAGTTTGAGACTGCGTTGTGCATTCTATTGTATTTGCAGATGTATGCACTGAAGACTGATAATGTATGCTTGCAGATGTATTTATGTAATATTGTATCTTGAGAGTCGTGGCCTTCAGATGTGAGTGACCTCCCTTTGCTGTACGGGAAACCCTAATTTTTTTTGCATAGAGATCATTTGCAATTGAAATCCAGAGCTGCGATTTCATGAGAGAGTGCTGGAGATTGAAGTCGTCTAGCCATTTGTGGTTGTGATTTTTTGGAGAAGATGAGAGCATATTTGCTGCGACTATTGTAAATACTACGTGGTGAGGAGCTGCATTGAGCTGAAGTATTGAAGCCTAAACGTGAGCTGTGACTATCGTGAGGCTGCATGGAGAAGAAATGGTATTGCTGAATGATATGTAATGCTTGCTATGTTGAAATATTGTTGCAACTCGTGGAGGTAGAACGATTTTCTTGCTATAACCGTTGAGGAATGCATAATACCTAACCCTAATTTCCCCACCATTCACTGCTGATAAAATGCGACCCTTGTTGTTCAAAAGATTGTGTGACTACTGAATGTGTGATAATCTTGTGACTGCTGAATGTGTGACTGCTGAATTCGTGAAGAATGCGTGACTGTTGAAGACAGCGTGAATAGTAATGCTGTGTGTGGAGCTGTCTGAGTTCTGGTCGAAAGTGAGTATTCTGTTGCGTGGAGACTACGTTGATATATAAGTAAGACTGATATATATCTGCGTTAAGAATGTTATGCTGTGTATTTGACTTAATGGAGAAATAATTTGCTACGTATGAGCTCAAGCTATATATATATTGAAGGCTGTGATTGTGACTGCAATTGAAGCTACAGCGACCAGTTGAGAACTGCGAAGAGACCATGGTTGAATGGAAATCATGGAATAGATTAATGACTACTCCTTAGATAGCATGGAGGTTGAAGTATATATGCTGCACTGATATATGTTGAAGACCGAGCCTGAACCCTAACTTCTGTTTGGTTTTTGTGAAGAAATAAATACCTATCTGAGACTGATATGTGCAAATGTTGTATGCTGCATCTCTTTTAAGACTGAGACTGATATGTGCAAATGTTGTATGCTGCATATTATGATGACTGATTGCTAGTGATTGATATAAAGAAGCCTGTGTATGACTGACAGTGATATATTTTGTATCTACTGATATATTTTGTATATACCGATGTCTTCTCCCTGAAATTGCTGTGAATTGAAGCTGTGATACTGTCATTGTATCACTTTAAAACCTGAAGTTGAGATTGTAATTCACCTTGGCAGAGACTGTAGACCTGCAAGGTTATTATTTTTCTATTTCTCTGTGTCATATCAAGTTCATTATTGTAAATTACACTAACAGTTGTAAAGATGCACTCTTTGGCATCTAGTATTGGTGCTGCCCTAGTTGGCAAAGACCAATCCAAAGACCCTTCCAAGGGAGATTGCGGCAAAGAGAGAGAACAAGGAAGAAGAAATTTCAAAGGCAGAGGGGGCAGAAGCAAAAGATCAAAGTTGCAGTGCAAGCGTTGTGGAAAGACTGGACACACATCAGATCAGTGTTGGGCTTCATGGGACTCCATCAAAGACAAGCACAACCAGAAGAAAGATGACCAAGATGCTAGTAAATCTTTTGATTCTTGTATTGTTGCACATTGTAATCTTGGATTTAATGAAATGACTTCTCTTTCATCTTATAAAGATTGTTGGATGCTTGATACTGGTGCAACATCACACATGACATTTAGAAAAGATTGTTTTGAAGAATTGAATGAAACAATAGATGGCATAGTTTACTTTGCAGATAAGTCAAGTATTAAACCAAAGGGAATGGGCACCATTCGACTGAAGATGCCTGGATTCCCTGATTTCTTATTGAAGAACGTTCTCTATCTTCCAGAGTTGCAGAGAATCCTGCCGTCCTTGGTGGAGATTCGACAGCAAGGCCATTCCATCCACATGTTTGATGGAATCGTTGAAATAAGAAAGTCCTCTGACAACCAAGTCATCTTGACTGGATACGAAGATGGAAAGCTGCTGAATCTCAAGGGTTCATCCGCAAGATTTCAGAACTATGCCTACCTCTCTTAGCATGGAGAAGGTAATATGCCATCTAGTTCATTGTGGCATGAAAGATTTGGTCATCTAAATTATAACAGTCTTCGTTTGTTGAGAAAGAATGGTGTATTTGGCTTTCCCACCATTCCTAAAGAGAAGAATAAATGTGATGCATGTATATTAGGGAAACATAGTAAGCTGCCATTCCATTAACCTAATTTCAGAGCAAGTAGGAAATTAGAACTAGTGCATTCTGATTTATGTGGCCCAATGCCAAATCCTTCAGCAAATGGGAATAAGTATTTTATGACATTTGTTGATGACTACTCACGAATGTGCTGGATTTACTATTTAAAGACAAAATCAGAAGCATTTCAAACATTCAAAGACTTTCATGCATTGATTGAAAAACAAGCACAATAAAAAATTGGTACACTTCGTACTGATAATGGAAAAGAATACACTTCAAATGCTTTTGAAAATTATCTTCGCCAACATGGAATTGCACATCAGACCACCGTTCCCTACAATCCTCAACAAAACGGTGTAGCAGAGAGAATGAATAGAACCATAATGAATATGGTTCACTCAATGATGTTTTTCAAGAATGTAAAACTAATGTTTTGGGGTGATGCAGTAAAATGTGCAGTATATTTGAGAAATAGAAGTCCATCAAATGCACTTGATAACAAGACTCCACATGAAATGTGGTTTGGCCATCTCCCTTCAGTCAAGCATCTCAGAGTTTTTGGTTCCACCTGTTATGCCTTGATTATGAAGGAGCAAAGAAACAAGCTTGGTGCTTGAAGCAGAAAGTGCATTTTCCTGAGGTACGAAGAATACTCCAAGGCATACCGTCTGTATGATGAGGTAAACAAGAAATTTGTTATTTCCAGAGATGTCATTTTTCTTGAAACTAATAAAAATGACCAGTCCATTGAGAGACAGCTTGATCATCTGGAAATTTATCCTCATCCAAAGACATATTCTGAAAATGAATATGAAATTCCAAACCTTGAAGGGGGGATTCCTATTCTGGATCAACCTTTGGAATTTCCATATGAAGCACCAACTCCCCCGCATGAAGAAGTTCCTGCTACTTCACTTGAACAAGAGGTTCAACTGGATGATGTGATTGAGAGAATTGAAAGACTCTCAATCAATGATGAAGCTCCACCAGTTTATCAACTAGGACCATCACGGAAGATTCCTAAATGGGCCACAAAGACACTTGAAAGTGTCCATCCAGATGAAGTTGGAAAGACGGGAACGAGAAGTTCGAAAAGACAAGAAGATGGAGGAGGAGCAGATAATTCAGGTGATGACATGGATGTATCATTTGATTGTGAATTTAATTTATCTACTAACTTTGAAACAACTTCCTTTGAAGAAGCTTCTACTCGAGTTGAGTGGAAAGAAGCTATGCAGAATGAGTATAATGCACTCATAAAGAATCGAACTTGGAAGCTGGTTGACCCTCTAGTTGGAACCAAACCAATTGGCTGCAAGTGGGTGTACAAGAACAAATACAAATCAGATGGCTCACTTGACAAGCACAAAGAGATC